>JAVCKS010032711.1:0-12091 GCA_032273685.1 Pteraster tesselatus | reverse complement strand
GTCGATGGCTTTTTGAACCATTTTATTGGATGGGGTTTGGAGCCATTTTATCGATGCGGCTTGATCACTTTATGGATGGGGTTTGAAGCCACTTTATGGATGTGGTTTGGAGCCACTTTATAGATGGGGTTTGGAGTTACTTTATGAATCGTGTTTGGACCCACTTTGTGGCTGGGGTTTGGAGCCACTTTATGGATGATGGTCTTGAGTTACTTTATGGTTGGGGTTTGGAGCCACTTTGTCGATGGCTTTTTAAACCATTTTATAGATGGGGTTTGGAGCCACTTTATGGATGGGGTTCGGAGCCACTTTATAGATGGGGTTTGGAGCTCTAGTTTATGGATGGTGTTTCGAGCCACTTTTTGGATGGGGTTTGCAGCCACTTTGTGGATGGCGTTTAGAGCCACTTTATGGACGCGGTGTGGAGCCACTTTATGGATGGAGTTTGGAGCCACTTTATGGATAGGGTTTAGCGCCACTTTATGGATGGGGTTTGGAGTTACTTTTTGGATAGTGTTTGGATCCGCTTCATGGATAGTGTTTGGAACCACTTTATGGATGGGGTTAGCGCCACTTTATGGATAGGGTTTGGAGCCACTTTATGGATGGGGTTTGGAGCCACTTTATGGGAGGTGTTTGGACCCCCTTAATGGATGGGGTTTGGAACCACTTAATGGATGGGGTTTGGAACCACTTAATGGATGGGGTTTGTACTTACTTTATATGGTTGGTGTTTGGAGCCACTCTGTGGATGGCGTTTTGAACCACTATATGGATGGGGTTTGGAGCCACTTTATAGATAAGGTTTGGAGGTAGTTTATGGATGGGGTTTCGAGCCATTTTAAGGTTGGGGTTTGGAGCCACTTCATGGATAGGGTTTGGAGCCACTTTATGGATGATGGTCTTGAGTAACTTTATGGTTTGGGTTTGGACCTACTTTATGGGAGGGGTTTGGACACACTTTATGGATGGGGTTGCAGCCGCTTTGTGGATGGGGTTTGGAGCCGCTTCATGGATAGGGTTTGGAGCCACTTTATGGATTGTGTTAGCGCCATTTTATGGATAGGGTTTGAAGCCACATTTTGGCTGAGGTTTGGAGCCACTTTATAGATGGGGTTTGGTGCCACTTTGTAGATGGTGTTTGGAGCCACTTTATGGATTGGGTTTGGAGCCACTTTATGGATGGGGTTTGCAGCTGCTTTGTGGATGGTGTTTGGATCCGCCTAATGGATAGTGTTTGGAACCACTTTATGGATGGGGTTAGCGCCACTTTATGGATAGGGTTTGGAGCCACTTTATGGATGGGGTTTGGAGCCACTTTATGGGAGGTGTTTGGACCCCCTTAATGGATGGGGTTTGGAACCACTTAATGGATGGGGTTTGGAACCACTTAATGGATGGGGTTTGGAGCCACTTTATAGATAGGGTTTGGAGGTAGTTTATGGATGGGGTTTCGAGCCATTTTAAGGTTGGGGTTTGGAGCCACTCTATAGATGTCGTTTGGAGCCACCTTATGGATCCGATTTTTAGTCACTTCGTGGATGGGGTTTGCAGCCGCTTTGTGGATGGGGTTTGGATCCGCTTCATGGATATGGTTTGGAGCCACTTTATGGATGGGGTTTGGAACCACTTTATGGATGGGGTTTGGAGCCACTTTATTGATGGGGTTCGGAGCCACTTTATAGATAGGGTTTGGAGCTATAGTTTATGGATGGGGTTTCGAGCCACTTTATGGATGGGGTTTGCAGCCACTTTGTGGATGGCGTTTGGAGCCACTTCATGGATAGGGTTTGGAGCCACTTTATGGATAGGGTTTGAAGACACATTTTGGTTGAGGTTTTGAGCCACATTATGGATAGGGTTTGGAGCCACTTTATGGATGGGGTTTTGACCCACTTTATGGATAGGGTTTGGAACCACTTTATGGATGGGGTTTGGACTTACTTTATGGTTGGGGTTTGGAGCCACTTTGTCGATGGCTTTTTGAACCATTTTATAGATGGGGTTTGGAGCCATTTTATCGATGCGGCTTGAGTCACTTTATGGATAGGGTTTGGAGCCACTTTGTGGAATGGTTCTATAGCCACTTCGTGGATGGTGTTTAAAACTACTTTATGGATGGGGTTTAGAGCTACTTAATGGATGGGGTTTGTAGAAACTTTATGGATAGGGTTTGGAGCCACTTTGTCGATGGCTTTTTGAACCATTTTATTGGATGGGGTTTGGAGCCATTTTATCGATGCGGCTTGATCACTTTATGGATAGGGTTTGGAGCCACTTCGTGGAATGGTTCTAAAGCCACTTCGTGGATGGTGTTTAAAACTATTTTATGGATGGGGTTTAGAGCTACTTAATGGATGGGGTTTGTAGTCACTTTATGGATAGGGTTTGGAGCCACTTTGTGGATGGGGTTAGTGGCTACTTTGTGGATGTGTTTTTTAGCCACTTTATGGTTGGGGTTTGAAGCCACATTATGGCTGAGGTTTGGAGCAACTTTATGGATGGGGTTTGGAGGCAGTTTATGAACGGAATTTGGAGCCACTTTATGAACGGAATTTGGAGCCACTTTATGGATGGGGTTTAGCACCACTTTATGGATGGGGTTTGGAGTTACTTTTTGGATGGGTTTGGAGCCATTTTATCGATGCGGCTTGAGTCACTTTATGGATGGGGTTTACAGCCACTTTGTGGATGGTGTTTAGAGCCACTTTATGGATGCGGTTTGGTGCCACTTTGTAGATGGGGTTTGGAGCCACTTTATGAATGGGGTTTGCAGCCCCTTTGTGGATGGTGTTTGGATCCGCTTCATGGATAAGGTTTGGAGCCACTTTATGGTTGGGGTTAGCGCCACTTTATGGATAGGGTTTGAAGCCACATTATGGCTGAGGTTTGGAGCCACTTTATAGATGGGGTTTGGAGTTACTTTATGAATCGGGTTTGGACCCACTTTGTGGCTGGGGTTTGGAGCCACTTTATGGATGATGGTCTTGAGTTACTTTATGGTTGGGGTTTGGAGCCACTTTGTCGAGTCACTTTGTATAATGGGTTTGTAGCCACTTTCTAGGTTAGGTTTCTAGCCACTTTGTGAATTGAGTTTGGCGTCACTTTGTGGTTGGAGCTTGGAGCTACTTGATGGATGGGGTTTGGCGTCACTTTATGGTAGGAGTTTGGAGACACTTTGTGGATGGGGTTTGGCGTTACTCTATGGTTGAATGGGGTTTTAGCCACTTTATGGTTTGGGTTAGGAGCCACTTTGTGCAATGCAGGTACTATGGAGTGTGACTTATTAGCGCATTGAAATAAGAGTTTTATAAATTCAGTCGTATAAAACAGAACACAGCACAACACATTCTCAACAATATGCCAATATTTATATAGATTTTTATTTCATTTATTTATTTATAAAGGGTGGGTTGAAAAACATGCCTTTTTATTTCACAGGTAATAATATATTATATACACACTTTCTGTACATGACAAAACCGTAATTATTTAGCAGGTTTTTAAGGGCAGTTAAGCTATGGAAAAATTTACATTTGGTGGTCAAAGAAACATTATTCCAATTTGTCTTGAGAGCATTGCAGATTCAATAGCTGAATTCAAGCTGTAATACTGCAAGGAGTTTGATTTGTACGCAGTGAATATTTGACTTGGTGACGGAATGCTAAAAACCCTCCCTGACCGACAACCACCTACGGATATAGTGGACGGGCTCTGGAAAACGAGACGCTTGGGGGGCAAAAATCAAAATGGAGGTTTAAAATAATCTATTTAAATTGAATACAATTTAAGAGTTATTACCTGTTTATTATACCTGTTTTCACTATGGAGAAAGTGGGTTCAGAGTTCACACTGTGCAAATGTTCAATTCACTTCAAAAGATTCTTCATAGACTTCAATAGTTTTAATGGGAGTCATACTTTATTTGTCTTGTTTTTAAAAGTGTATTATTTTTACGTTTTGACAATTTTTTCACTACTGAAAGGTTTTAGCCGGGTGAGGTAGCTCGGTTTCCGGTACGATGAAAATTATAATATCTCAGACCACGAACCTTATCGTCATTTTCCCCCCTGGTCATATATTTTATAGCATTGGTTGAGGAGCCACAACAGTTTGAATGGACATGTTTTACAACTTGGATTTAAAATGCTGGTCTGAAACCATTTCATAAGTTCATTTATATGGAAACTGTATTAAATATTTTATAAGTCCAACCTATTTTTGGTTCAACATTGTATATTCTAAACCTCATTCAAGTCTTACAGACAAGTCCTATAATGACAGTTTGTCAAATGTTCGCACGTCTGCCGGTCATCATATGGCCAAGGGCTATGCTGCAGAACTTGCTATACATCAATTAATACTGTACTACACCGTCCTACACCTACCCCCTTTCCCACCCATGACTCTAGTCTAAAGATTGGACTTGAACGGGTTGACAAAATGTGCCGTGTTGAGACCAAAATCGGGGCTAAAATGTTTGACCACAACTTCAGGATGAATACACTTGACAATGGTGTGCAGGTATGTGTATGTGCTTTGAGTTATAGTCAACAATAGAGAGGTTTCGCGTGCGGTTACGGATATGATAACCGTATTTGCTACTTCAACGACAGAGAACACACGTTATTAAAATGTGTGGACAAATTGTGTACAACGGATTCACGTGACACCGCGGCACATCGTGATGACGTATTCGTACGAGTAAACAGTATCCGTGCCGTCCGAAACCTCTCTAGTGTCTCTAAGAGAAAGCGTACACCATATGAGTGCACTCCCAATGGTAGTGAAGTGGATAAGGAAAGAAAACCCTGCGAGACCGCTCCCAATCAGAGATGACGACCAGCCAAATACCCACTGCTTATTAACCACTGCTTATTAACCACTGATATCCATAGGAATCTGGATAGCGCACCTCCTTATGAAGTCAGCTAACGAAGCCATGCACTGGCAGCTGCACTACTTCGATTTTATGCGGAAAGTCAATTATTTAGAAACGTGGGGGAATTTTGTTTGTATCGCAGCCGAGCCTGATCTCGGCTGGATATGTATGTTTTGGGAGTGGTATTAAGATGGCCGACCGGTGGATTCAAACTAATTATCAAGATAGAGCGCCATCCAGTGCTATTAACATAGCGAGAGCCGGAATGCCACTGCTGTACAATTTACTCGGCAGTTTTTCTCCTTACAAAGCCAATGGTTAGTTGCAGTACCGGTAAATACACTTTTGGGAGCCAACAGAGGCACAATTTGTTTTTAATAAATATTTCATTAATTTTTCAGCCACGGTAAAACCTTTTCGACAAACGTCACATTGGCAACAATATCCAGCCCGTAATGCGATAGAAACTGATACATTTACACCATATTAATCAGCGGCCGTACTCTTGGGCCACCCATGCAATATCGCGAAGCATTACCCCCAAGATGGCCAATAGATAGGGTGTCTAGCGCACACAATATGTGTATACATCTTTGGCATTCACTGTTACGAACTTGTTAAAGGTAAGACTTGATCTGAATCCCTGCTGTCACCAAGTATGGCAAGCCAAGTGCTAACTTAACAAAAACTAAAGAGTGTAGGTACTTGTAATACGTAATTCATAACAGAATACACTGGGGTTACCAGCTCTGTGAAAATGAGTCACACGTCGGTGAAATTATGTAATTCAACTACGATTGGAAAGAGCACAATGTCAGCTTCAATTCGATGCATTTTCGGTTAAAAACAAAATACTACTACATACCGGTAGCTGTTATAATGTGTGTAAATCTTATATAATTACTCAAATAAAGATTTACCGACATTGGACTCATTTTTTACAGAGCTGATCACAATGATATTCTCACAGTATAAAAACTGGGTGTAAATTCTGTTACAGAATCACTAGATTATGTACGTGACGGAGAGGTGGACAGTTGGCCCTCGTGCATATTTGTCATCATTTGGCCACTTTTTAATACCTTCGCAACTCTTCAAGCAATTTTGTTTGTCCATAAAAAAAGGACTTTCTACCCTATTAAATCCTAGAAGGAAATTTTTCTGAACACTGATTGCAGAAACAATTTACTGGCATTAACAGGAAAAAAAGTTTGATTCCAAAAGCTCTAACAAACCCAAATCTTATGCCATGTGGTAACAATGCAAAGTTTTTTCCCTTTGAACTTTAAATACTACAATTATCTACACGTTGCTCGGTGGTGTTCGGTGTTGCGACCGCCGCGGTTTTAATGAGGGCGCTTTGTGATGCGATGATGACGACTTTGCCTTCGGAGAGTTGGGGGACAGGTGGGTGGGGTTGGCGGACTGGGTGGGGTTGGCAGACTGGGTGGGGTTTGCTCTCTTGCCGTGGTGGTTACTGCGACAGTGGTGGTGGTTGTGATGGTGGTGTGTGTTTGGCGGGTGGGTGCTTGGAGGTACTGTTTCTGATATGGCTGGGTTCTCGTACAGGTTGATTGGGACTGGTTCGTGGGACGTTCCGCTGCATGTCCGACTACTCCTTGGTATCGTGTGAGGGTGAAGGTGTTTGCTGTTCTCAACGTAAACTGATATAATAATAATAACAGAATGGAGAAATAGTAAATTATTTTGGGGCTGCCGTGTTTGAAACCGAAGGCTGGCTCCTACAGGTGCTTCATTTAGGAAGTCACTATCATCAGTAGCGTCCTGTCAGGAGCATCCATAATTTAGCAAGCAAGCCATTTTGTGATACAGCAAGATACACCATTCTAACGTGAAGGTAAATAAGCTAATTGTGGCGATTTGTGATTGGTAGTAATAACTAATCCCTAGAAAAAACAAGAAATTCTTGCCTTTAGTCGTACTGCAAACTTATCATTTGAAGCTCGAATCGCGTATTCTGACCAAATGAGGGTGCCCAAAAAAGGGTATTGTCATCTAATTAAAATCTTATACATAGCTGGAACGGGCACATTATAAGCTTTAATTTTGTATATTTTGTATCCCCGTGAGAGAAAGCACTTCAAACAAATTTGAGATTTGTTTGTTTTATTCTCAATACCAATGTTTTCCAATACAAAATATTAGGATAGCGATATAAATGAAGCTAAAACCAAGATTTTATTTTACGATTTTTCACCTTTTCAACACAGAACAGCCTGGATAACGTCCGATGGCATAGCTTTTGCAGAATGGGTCACATATACACTAACAATAGTGCCTCTTCAAGTTTATGAATGAAACTCCCTTACCTTTAGCACAATGTGGACACCCATGTTGCTGACGATCAAGCGCAGCACTGCTACAGGAACCCTCCTTGCCGCACTGCCTCAACGGGGGGGCACAGAGCTGGGGTGGCACCCGTTCGATGATCGCAGGGGGCATGCCATCAACATTGCCCCCTGTGGACTGCGCAACCAGTTTAGGGAGGGTGCACTCCGGCTGAATCTCCATGTGATCGTGCCAACTCTCTGGATCCGTGTCTAGGTCCTTGTCATAGTGTAGGTGTTGTGGGGTGTCTAGTACACTGTCACCTGTTAAAACAAAGATAAATAAGTTAACCCTTTCATTATACCAAATTGTTTTAGGAATAAGGCTAGTGTGAACCAGCTATGTGTTGACTGGTATCAATGCCTATTCTTTAGGCTGAGTATACTCACCAATGGTGATGAAAGGGTTAATGATTACGCAATTTTCGTAGGCTTTGAATAAATCTTGATTTTACTATTGCTCAATCCCAACCAAAGGTACACTCAGATTGACCCATAGCATTGCCCAGTGTGACTTTCAACTGGTGCTTCTTACATACTCTTACTACATTACCGAAGACGCTTTCCGGATTGAAAATGAACGACAAATTATGGCAATGGTGATAAATAATGTCCTTCATGCCAAATTGGTGAAATGATTTTATAGAAACAAAGAAATGGAGAATGAATGCATATATAGGGTGACAGGTCAACAATGACGACTACTAGGACAGTGAACCCAATGTTAACGCATGCATTTTATACACTATGCTACTGCACCTTCGGTACCGTGCAACAACCTACCAACAAATGCATTTTCTAAAGCATGAAGCATACCGAGTGTACAGTATTTTGTTGATAATAGGTCGGTGTTTTGAAAAACCTATTGACAATAGATTTGACCCGGCATGGATGTCATTTTACTTTAAAAAAAAAAAATGTATTTTCTTGGTTTAAATACTTTGTCAATCATCATCATTAATACGTTAATGTACTGTACATCTTCATGTACATGCAACTTGGTGCAAGTTATTGGACGCTTGGTTGTAAAATCTTGCGCTATGCCCAGCAATAGATCACAATTTTCTACATCACGAAATTGTACATGCACACCCTGTTTTTTTTCGATGCACACCCTGTTCACTAATCCTACCTAAAAGCTTGGGGAGTCACCACGTACCTTTATCATCCTCTACGTCCTCACCGGCTCCCACAACATCCATAGGATCGCTGGACTCGCCAGCAAACATCCTGGCCTGCAGGCGATGGCTGGGATACCTGAGGCCGTGACGTAGCATCGGGGCACCGTCCAGCGAATCGCAGTCGCTGGGGTTGTCGGGGGGAAACTTGTCGGTAGCGGCGCTGGAGATACCGCTGCTGGTCTCCTGGTGAATCGTGCCATCCGATGAACCATTGAAGGCAGAGCTGGAAATTTCTGGAGGAAGAGCTGGCTCATCTAGAGGAGAAAAGCAAGTAACTGCTAACTTCTAATCTTCATATACTTCGACCTAGGGTCACTGCGGGTACTGTCATCTCATAGGAGGGCCACATTGAATGTTTGTAATTTCAACACACTTTTGAATAGATTTGTTTTTTTCATATCAATTGTATATGAAGGAGTAGACAAAATAATTAAGAATCATTTTGTCCTGGTGGGCAGGAGGAAGAGGGAAGGGGCCAGACCCCTGATATAAACTGACCGAGTACTCCTTACGTTAATGGGAATATACATGTAGGTAAGAATAACATTCACAGATTCCTTGGTTCTACCTACTTGTGTCCTTCAACTGATGGTAGCTATGTTAGGTCTATATCGTAGGCAGATAAAGGTATGGTTTGAGAGGTGGAAAGAACCTTTTCAATCAAGAACCCTACAAAATCAGGTAGTGACTGAAAACTCAATTCACTTGCTGGCACCAGCAGGGTTTGAACGCCGTAAAGAACGGGAGCAAAGGCAAGGGAAAATACCACAATGCTACCATTAGAAAAGAGTGGAATGACAAAATACCAACCGTAATAAAGTAGTGAAAATTAATTATGATTTTCAAGGATTTGAATTTTGACTTTCAATTATCGTAACTGAAAAATAGAATTAGGAAAATTGTGCAACTTGTCACAGGTCTCCAATGTCACTTCTAAAACAAAATACGCAGGGTAATCAAGAGCATGATGGGGGAAAAGTATCTACTGCCAACCTGCATGAGATATTCCATAGAGTCTGCGCTGTTTGCGGGTATGGTAGATGATGAGTACCCACACTAGCGAAGTACCAACCACACAGCACACAACCAGAATGATGATGATACCAGTCGTAGTGCTGTAGTATTTAGTATCTAGGGTTGAAAAGACATTGACAAAAACAAATGAAACACTTCACAGACAGGGTGAATAATTCACTTGAGTTACAAGATAATTAGAGATTGCAGGCCCATTGTTGATCAGATATATCATATGATTCCAAAGTCAATAAGGAACACAATTATGCCAACCAGAAGCTTTCTACAATGAAGACTTCTTCAACCAACGCATATTTATTTTTAAGCATGAATTATACAATCCAATTCCGAATAGGTGTTACCGATCCGAATCGTCTTCAGAAAAGACCAAGCCACGTGTACACTCTATTTTGTGTGAACATTTTAGGTAAATTAGACAAGTAATTTTCAACATGTATGAAGCAAGACAGACACACAGACAGACAAACAAACCATTTGCAATAGGCTGACCCTCCCTTTTGGGGGCGAGGGCAATTATACATGGAAGAATAATGTAAAGTGAAAATTGAAAGGAAATAAATGTGTCTTGCTAGTTGGTCCTAAAATGCAATAAATGCCAAATCCACAAATTAAAAAAAGAAAGAAAGAAGAATACCCAAAAGGTTTGGCATTATCTCAACGGTTTGATATTTTTAACTGTTATTTAACGATAGTTATTTAAGGTTCAAATATACTTCTTGGTTATGGCTTCTACAAACTGGAAAAACCCCAAACTTACTACTTATACTAAAGTCAATCAAATTCAGATTTAGATTTCTATATATTTACACCAAATTTAGTTCAATGAAAGGAACAGTTGATGAGCTAGTGTACTTGAATGTACACAGTCTAAAACTGCCATTTAGTCCATATGACCCCCTTAAAACCCAAACCAAGAGCATGTGTTTATATTGTTTTGGAACCAAACTTTTCAAATCTAATAGTACAAACAGGGGTTTCCTATGGTAAACCCTATACATGTGTACATGACACAGCTTGCGAACCAGACATGAGTCCCATCTTAGAAGGAAGAAACACACATGGTTTAATAGAACAGCAATATGTACAGTCCTGAAAAGGCATCTTTTGAGGTCGTCTCCCTATATATGTAATTTAAGAAATTGTAAAATGTGAATGCTCTGCAAAAAAACGAGTCACATGTCCGTGAAAACTTTATAGGAGTGAAACCGTTGGAATGATAATCATTGTACTAACGTGGTATCACAATAAGAGAAGCTGATCCTTTCTCAACGCCGACTTTGTTCGAAACTTCACACACATAAACACCATCGTCTTCCATGCGGACATTCTTAATGATGAGCAACCCACTGCTGTCGGTGACAATGTGTCCATCGTCGACCCTAAACGTCTGGCCGTCCTTAGTCCAGGTGATCCTGGGCTTGGGCGAGCCAGTAACACTACACTCGATGACTGCAGCCTCCCCAGCTTGAACCTCGATGTTCTCGGGTCGGCTGAGGAAGCGAGGGGACTGCAGCACATTCAAGCTGGCATTCACGCTGATCTGTCCGGCAGCGTTGGACGCCATGCAGCTGTAGACGCCCATGTCGGCGACTTTCACATTGGATATGTAGAAGGTCTCGGACTCCTCGTCCAGGACCTGAAAGCGACGTTCTCGGGCGGCGGGGAAATCGTCGCCGCCATCTTTCTGCCAGGCGATGACGGGGGTGGGGTCGCCCGTGGCCGAACACTCCAGTCGGGCCGTGCCGCCAACGCGAACTTCACTCTCAGCGGGTGTCAAAACAAAGGTCGGAAACACTATACAGGAGGGGAGAGAGAGGAACCACAAACAAAATTACTAGGAAGTAAGCAGCAGTTTATACAATGTGACCATGTCTTCCAAACCACTTAGGGCACATTTCCTTGATCCATTCCGAATGTCAGATGGTCATACTAAACAATTGTTTTATCTTTATGCACAGCTACACCTTCAAAATAGACATTATTTAATAATTGTTTGAACTAGCTTTTTCTCCCCGTCCTGGTGCACTTTGAAACTCACTACTTGTATCTTGTTTTTCACCATCTTGCAATCTATCACAGTTTAAGAGGAATGTGAACAAATACTTTCTCTCTTGAAATTGTCTTCTGTAGCCTTCACCTTTGGTGACTCTTTGGCCTTATGTTGGGCGATTCTTCATCAATTCTTTTTAATTCTAGCGAAAGGCTCCCCACTTACCATGTACAGTAACCCGCGCTGTCTTGGACATGGTGGAGCCCAGCTCATTGTTGATGACACACTGGAATTTGCCCTGGTTTCTGTCCTGAATGTCAGGCAGGCGAAGCACACTCTTGTACTGTCGAATGTTGCCTTCTCCTTGGCTGGCATAAAGTTGGGTGTCGGGATTATGTAAAACCTGAAAACAAAGTAATTCTTTGGATTATTTGGCAGGACAAACATGTATACAAATTATCAAAGATTGACCACTTTAACGTGAAGATATATGTAAGTAAGCTAATTCTAATCTTCTGGTAATAGTAATTACCATCAGGAATACGCATTGAGGCTTGAATCCACATATTATTATTAATAGCAAAGATTGGGAGTCAGATTATAAAAGTCTGCTATCTGAAATTGGTTGGACCTCACTATCAGACAGAAGAAATTA
>JAVCKS010032655.1:5359-17692 GCA_032273685.1 Pteraster tesselatus | reverse complement strand
CGGGTTATAAGGAAGGAAAGGGACACCAATCCCACACGCTGGCCCCGGATTCGAACCCGTGCTCGAGGGGGGTTATCGTACCGCCGCGCCACCTGAATCTTTATCTTCGTTCACTCAAAAGTTGTTTCTATTATCACAACACGTTGCTCCATTAGTGCATAAACGAAAATATGTTAGCACTGATAAAGATCAAAAAGAAATGAAATACCATTCATCATGGATGCACATTAGTTATAAGGCTTCCTGTCGCCGGCCGCCCCTGGTTTATCACGGTCTTCGTTATACTCGTATGTGTGTCTTTATGTCAATGCCCCTATATAAATCCGTGCATCCTATTCTGAAGCAGGAAAAAATAGAACGGAAAGGGGGGACCCGAGCTTGAGAGTTTGATTATTCATAGCAGCACCTCCGCATACTGGCCGCACGTGTGGTGTGGCGATTGAACCAGCGGGCCTTTTTTAGGGGGTGGGGGAGGGAGGGGATTCGGGATAAGGCTTCGGTTTTACGGTTGGGAAAAAATGACGAACAGTCAAGGCCCGATTCCCAGGGCGAGTGTGGGGGAGATACACTACGGTAAACGTTACGAGATGTGAGGTTGGGTAGGCGGGGTGAAGGATTGATGAATTCGCATTCATCAGTTTCGAGACACCTGAATCTTAGGCAGCACCACATCCTTGTCGACACGATTCACTCCCTCTCTCTTCCCCCGCTCTCTCTCCCCTCTTAAACCTAAAAAAAAAAAAAAAGACCGAGGGAATATCGGCCCTATGCAGGGCTTTCCGGTGGTGGGTAAGCATGCCCCGGCCCCCTCGACCGAGAACAAGGGAGGGGTGGGTTTGGTTGGGAAGACGGTCCGCGCGCGGAGTTTGGTGAACACTTAGGAATCGAAGTCGGCAGCCCGTCACACCTGCAACGAGAGAATTAAAGCCTGAAATGTTGAGATGAGGGAAACAGAGCCGGCCTAGCGGGGTTCCTCTCAACATGGGGCGTGCTGGGGCTCACGTGGCCGTGCCAAAGACCCCTTTGCTTATATCCTCCAGTAAAACGCATTCTATTGGGCTTATTTTGATTACCGTATAGTTTTGGGGGCCGTGGCGTGAAGATTTAGAAAACGGGATAAATCTCGCCCATCGAGCATTGCCAGCGTGTATGTGGGTGCTGGCCTCATCATAGGCTAAATCTCAATTGATCACTATAATGGCACAAAGCTAGACAATGTTTGTATTCTAGTCGCCAATATTCCTTGAAATTATCGATATTGCACGGATAATTCTCGATTCATCATCTGGAACTTCCAGGAAGGGGAGGGGGTCGGGTGGTGCAGCGGTATTTTCCTGCTCGGGCGGACCCAGAGTATAGGTGTTCGAGTTTACGCCAAAAGTAACATCTGATGGGGTTTCCCTCCCACTTGTAAAACCGCACTGTAATGCAGCTTATTATACGATCTTGGCATTTCATCTGAGAATCGACTTCGAGTTGAGAATCGATTTGCAAATTAAAAAAACTCCCGGTTAGCATGTTGTCTGAAACTACGAGAGGACACTCATCAACTTTGAATTCAAGATTTAAATCCGCACATTATTGCCGAATGAGGGCGTTCTATTTAGCTTGGCGATTGTCTCCCAAGTTTAAAGACGTGTTTGTAAAATTAGAATAGTGGAAACCGCGGGTGGTTTACAGCAGCCAAATAATGCATTATATTATTTGAACCGCGTACCCTTCTATTGCCAGTAAATGCGAGTACGTACCAGCATATAGACCCTATCAATAGCGGCCATCTTGTATGTGCAGTCCATTGTCAGAATGACGTAAGTATAAACGGCCTACACACTCTTGTCCCACAGAAGAACAAAGGCATTCCCCACACGGCAGACGATCGCTATTCGACAGAGTCTATTTAAATGACCGATTGGGGGAGGAAAAAAAAACCATCACGCCAGTTCTACAAAACCCGTCATTGATTTTACGTCTCGGACAACGTATCATAAATTTGAAACATATCATTAATGTCTTCTCGGCTGGTGTATTGTACCGGCCCCGATTGATAGACGGACGGGCAGCGTGCAGCGCAGGCGCCCGGCCAGCCCGCCGTACCGCACCGCCTGCGCGACAGGGTGGTCCCGGCTCGCCGGTCGCGGCCAGTCCCGGCAACTGCCAATCATAAAGCAATAAGCAGTCATGCAAGATAAGCTAATTGTTTGATTTCACCCCTATCTTAATCCTATCTCACTCCGATGAGCTGGTTACACAAGCGACTGCCTTGCGTCTACAGCCTTAGAAAATGTCACGGTCAAACATAGAAATGATATTTATTATTATTTATTTGTAATCTTTCGTGAGAAGGCGGTGATACAGCTATAGCTATACGGCCCTATGGCGCGTTCTGGCTCACCACTATGTAGGATTTGTGTCGTAAGCTATTAGTAGAAGGTAGTAGACGTTACGGTCATCGACGTTTAAAATCCAATGACCATGTTGGCATCATCAGGAGTTTGAAGGCGAAGGCGAAGAGGGTACACTCGGGTACCTGACCCTCTACACTATCCTACCAATAATGCGCTGCCTCTGGCCTCTGGCCGGGGACCCCGCGGTGGGAACCATGGAAAAACATTGAGAAATCGTCATTGTGCGAGTAAGTCAGAGACGGTAACTATACCATTATTCGTGCATATAGTTTATAAATGCAGGCGAAATATTAAAAGTGGCAACAAAAATGCAAAATGAAGTAGGCCGCTGGACGACTTGAAAGTTTTGGCGTCAAATAAACGATTTTAGCTTTCGATGCGTAAAACTTAAAGAGACAACACCGCCACGATAACGAGCCCGTAATTCGAGCCTAGATTTTTCCCAAAACCTTTTAAACCTGTATATAGCGCTGATGTGACACAGTAGAGCCCGCAGCAACTCTGCCGCCACCATCATGTCGGTGCTTGCGATGTCGAGGCTCGATAATTGTGAAGATCTAGTGTATTTCTACAGTACTAAGACTAGAGGAAGGAACGACCTTCCTTGGCCGCAGCTCTGAGCAGTACGAAACCAGAGGACTCCAATCCTACTCTATTATTCGTCAGTGGTTAGAATGGAAACCTGCTAACTCTGCCGGTGACTTCTTCAGTTGGAAAGAAACAAATAAACAACCATAAAGTACATGTATTCATTCATTAAACAACAATAAATGAAATATTATTATTATCCTTTAGGCTAAAAGGTAAACAAAATTGTTACGAAACAAGTATTTTTTTAAAGCTTTTCTGGTATTAACACCGACATGTCTATTCTCTTATTGTAACTGTACGGGTTGGCAAGGGTTTATTTCGAGGGCGGTCAAAGGTTGTATATATTTTCTCCACACAATATCAGGAAGTCAACACCCGGTTTCCCCATCGAACACGTGATCTCATGAAATATTCATTGTACTAAATAAGAGTCAAAAAGCAACAGCGAAGTTGTTGAAAAGTCTTCGCTGACATAAAGAGAATGGAAAAGAGAGAATGCTTTCACAATAGACTGAAAAGTAAACGAAGTTTCTTAGTTCCCCATCCCTCCCTCCCTGCAAAGAACGAGTCTTTCTCCGTGTTTATCTCCCCCACCCCTCACCGTCCACTCTCCCCCCTGACGACTTTCTAACACGGGTGCTCCGTCTCGCACACAACGCGCGTATTTATTCGTCAAAATCCAACGTTAAAAATCGTGGGCCCCGATGTCTCCGCGTGCGTGACGACGTCGCGTCCGCCTCGCATATCGCACACGGTTCCCGCTCGCACAAGACAAATACTCGCTGTGCAATGAAACTGCGGGCGCCTGCCGCATAGTACCAATATTGGAGAGCACCGGTCGACGTATAATTTTACTATTATAGGCATCTAATGGGCTAATCCCAATCATGGGTGAATGGGAAATACTGAGCGGGACACGTGCGAGTATTCCGCCCGTGTCTCGTTGTCTAAAACACCGGCCTTTTTGCACCGTGACAAGAAACCACGCACTCAGATTGCGCTGAGCATGGAATCAATTAACTTGCACATCAGCACTGAAGATGTAAAGAGCTTGGCAGAAAATGATTTGCACCTAAAAAAGTCTTGGGATGCATTTCTCTCTTGTTTTTTAAGGGTTGGGTCTGAAAGGCACGGGCGGCAGCAGACAGGCGAACAATGACGAAAAGGGCGATGGGGGTACCGCCTTGTGTTTGGCCGGGACCATGGTGGCTGTCACACAGCCCGATTGTCAGGCCACGCTCGCACGCGTGTGCTGCTGGCATGCCTATTCGGACCATCTCACGTTTTGACATTGAACATCTATATCCTCCTTCATGATTGTTAATTAGTTGTAACCATAGAAGCTGCAACAGGGAATGTTAATTCGTGAGATTCAAGCAGCGGGAAAGCTTACACTTATGATCGTATATATTTTGGGTGCCTCTGAAACTCGATACCGCATAGTCTACCGATAACTCGCGCTTTGGGGTTCGGCAGTTTTTAATCTCAGGGTCGCGCATTTATAGTCAATGCATCCGCACTTTCGCATTGGTAAGGACAACTAATTGCATGTCGCTGCTGCAGTTAACTTTTCACCCTGTGTACGGGTCGTACACATTTCGAAACTATTTTGCTCGATCATTCAGGTAAGTCGACCTTGCCATGCAATGACAACACGACGGCAATGTGGACGCCGGTGCAATTTTTAATGTATGCAAACTGTTATTATGAATAATAAGTAATAAAGTAATAACTATTGTAGACTGTACATTGTATGGACTGAACGTTGAAAATCAACCCGTCTGTGTGCTCACAGCAAACGGTCCGGTTCCTGTGCCTCGACCTGTTGCTGCCGATGTCCGCGGTAAGAGGCTCTCGCTATCCCTGACTCAATTTCCCTATAGTTTCGCAAACCGAAACTGCCTTACAGTGCACAGGGCTTGTCGCTGTTTGACACAGTTGTAAACGAAGCCTACGTTCGAGAATCTCTTATAGTGTGCCAAGGTGACGTAAAAAAATGTTAGACAAATAATCAGCCAAATTGTGGAGTTTTGTTTTAGTTATTTCAGATAATGTCTGCGATTCTGAAAAAGGCAATACAGCCCGTATACAAATCACTTCCGTGGAAATAGTGGTTCAAATAGAGTAGTACAATACAGTACAAAGATTTTACAAACCGCTGAATGACATTAGTGGAGAAACAGATGATGTCATGTTTAAAATCTCTTGAAGATCGGTCGTTGTCGGGCAATATCTGGTATAGATCTATACAAAAACGGTCGCGGTAATCGGAGCGCTGGTAAAACCGGGTTGTGCGTTACTCTATACTATAGAGTACCCCCCTCCCGGCCGAGCCGTCTCCCCGCCCGGGATGTCTGGTCGGCCGGTCGGTGAGTCGCCGGCCATATCATGGATGACGGGAAGAGATAGAGAGATTTCCGTTTAGAGAAACAAACAAACAAAATAGTCTCAGACTGTCGAATATATCCGGGGCAAAGACGATAAGCGTCCCCCATGGGGGTTTCGCGCATCATTTACTGTGTCAATAGCTCCAGTGAGATTAGAAACTGTTCAAACATTAGGACATTTTGCGAAAGTTGTTTTCTTTCTTTTATTTTGAAGAGTTGGCAACGATAATAGCGGCTCGCAACAACAGAATACGTTTGAGGAGCACGCAATACACACGAACTCGGGTTGTACAGGGTCTATATAGGGGCTTACAGCTAGGACGACGGCAAAACGGTCCGAAACGTTTGTCAGCCAACATATCTGTGATTTGCCCATATTATTTGGGTTGGCAGAAAAAGCCTAGGCCTGATAAAATAGAACCGCAAATAAAACAAATGTTCATGACTATTATAAGATTAAGCCCGGCGAGCTATATCAGTCTTATCATTGTCAGTCAATCGTATACCGCCATGCAGAGAAAAACCATTTCCCGATGGAAGAAGCAACGGTTTTTTTTTCAATAGTCGGTCATCGGTTTCACCCCTAAACGGCGCCCCTGAGGCGGCGGGGTGTGCGAGCCATATTGCCCGTGCAGGGTGACGCCCGCGACAAAAACTATTCGTCATGGATGCGTGAACGCGATTATGAACAACCTTTATTTATTTATTATTAGTATTATTATTATAATGTTTTTGTTACAGCAGCGAACCGGTTTCAATCTGTTGACTTGATTAATTGTCATCATAACCGTATCACTTTCAACTTTCCTTTTCCACCTATTTCTTATTTCGTCATTTCGAGGTACAAATTTGGCGAATAAAACGTGCATTGTTCACGGGCACCGCAGGAGAATGCGATTTTTGGACAGCGCTCTTACACACAGAAGGGGGCCGTTTCCCTGTCAACTTCGCCTCTCCATTCACCCACATGTTCCTCGGCTCTTCAATTAAATTTAGACAGCGTTTGACTTGTACACTTGTAAAGCTACGACGCAAACCGTTTATCCTGAATGGCAAACTATTTAGGCTAGTACATCCATCATTAGATCAATCGCCGCAATGTCCTTTTTGTATAGCGGTAACAGGTGACACATACACACACACACACACACACACACAAAACGCAACCCGTATATAGATGAACGGTAAATAAAAATGTAATGCACATTTTGTATAATTCATTGGTTACTGATGCTCAGACTCTGATAGCCTAGCGACCATCCCGCGGGCATTCTTCTGGGATGAGCCTGCTTGTGAACTGTGTATACATGCCGCGCCAGCCCCACGATACATACAGACCCCCCTGTGGTTACTCGAAACTATGTCCGATGACAGAACAAACAATTGCAATGATCGACCACGTTCTCTTGAAAGGGTATTTATTAGGGCCTATATACCGCCGACAACATCTATCTGCCCGAAGCGTGCTGCACACTCTAAGGTGAAGATAAATAACTACCCTGATTGCAAATACTCATTCCACACAAGAGATACAACCTTGCTGTGTTCGCTTTCCGCGGTCAGAATGCACGTTTACAATTTACAAAAGGCTGTGCCGTTATGAGACGATTTTGTTTTCGTCTCGAAAACAGTTCACCATAATTCGTAAATAAAATGTTGGGTACCGTATAGAAGAAATTAGCCCATGCCAATGCACGACTATAGTCGTGTTACCAAGGTAAATACAACTCTAGAAGCTTCTCACCATTTATAACATGTCGTATGGTGCATCGAAACACCACCCCTTCCCAAGCCTAGGATTGCAGACCAACATTGACCCAGTGTCCAGCTCGACTAATACCCCCAAACAAACAATCTTCACCGTATAGGTCGAATCTTGTGAAAACTACATCATGGTAAACAGACTAATCGAGAACACAAAACCAGTTTGTTCATGTTTGGATTTAGTTGATATCCAACCCTGTATAAATAGCTGCAGTGATTGTTGAACAGTAATTCGCCCCCCCCCCCCAAAAAAAAAAACAGTTGACAATTCCCTCCCCAATCTGTTTCCAAGACTCCCGTGTCTGTATACACTGAGTGTTTGTGTGACAACCCTCCCTGACCCTCTCGACACACTCGATACTCAAGAGGCCGAGGCTAACCCTTGACGATTGCCGTTTCCTGGGTGCAAGATTGACGATAACCACGAATGCGCCAAACAACAACCCCCCGTAACCCCCCTCCCCCTCCACTACGCGGTTTTAACGACAATACACGTTCAGGAGGGCATGGAGTGGGAATTAGAAAACTATAGTAGATGGGAAATTCAGTTCGGCGAGGGAGATTCTTATATTACTTTGTGACTGACAGACAACCGAGTACATACATTCAACGGGGCGCCACTATAGAGTCCCTTTATAACCATAGTTGCGACATAGAGGGTGCAAATGTTACAGCCATATAGCCATTTTGATTCCACTGCACACGATGAATACAATGTGCTCAATTGTGTTTATGCACCTGTTTTCCCGTGTTCGGTGGAAACAAAATGGCCTTAAAATCTTAGGTTGTCGCAACTCTGGTTATACAGGGACTCTAGGCGCCACCTTCGTAGGACGCCCCCGTACGTTCGGTCATAACGCGCGGGATTCGAGCCTCGAATTGCAAGTTTGCACGACCGTGCCACGAAAACTGGGCAAAATGTGTACCTTATACAGTTGTCACAGCAGTTTCACCAGGCAACATTCCTGCACCTCCCTCAATAATAGATGCCTGGACGATGGTTATATTGCTTGTCGTAACCGTGCGGGTCGCTTATCTAACACACCGTATATAATACGGTACGCTTCCATCCGTCCTCGCCACGTACGAACGGTTGAACGGATAATAGATCACAAAGACCTTTATCGCAATAATGCAGTTGCCAATGTAATCAACAGCACTATACAGGCGGGGTTCCATTCGGGCTGAACATGTTTAAAATAGACAAATAAACTTAACACTAAATATCTTGCAAAATGTGGAGTTTCAACATGTTTTAATACACACGTATTATCGCGGGGTATGTCGGGATTTTTTTAAAATAATTTAATAATGTATATTCCTATAGCGCCCTCTGCGGGCAGGAATGATTCACGGCAAGCATTAATAGTACCATGGCGTAGTGCATTGTTTAACTCATGAAATATTTACTTAGGAGGATCATATAGGTTAACAAAATGTTATTAATTATTATGGGTGACTTTTTTGTTACTTAAACGCCAGCACGAAGATTCGACTCCACCTTCGGGTGTTCAATGACCAGACAGCTATACATATAGATATTAAATATTACAGTATTGAATATGTAAACACAAAATACGATACATCATACAATAAAGATAGACGTAACATTCTAAGAATGCTAAAACTATGTTTTGTTCTTATACAGGAGTTACCGACGTAACTAGTGATCGAACGCTGGCTTGAGCTTCCAAAATGCTCATAATTTAACACAGCTCACAAACCGCTCACGAGACCGGGCCGGGCTTTGGTTAGGGTTAGGGTTCGACTTAGGGTTAGGGGTTGGGGTTGGGGTTGAGTAGTCGATGCCCGATTATTGCTACGGTAGAACCTCGTTAAGTAAGGAAAGCCAGTTAAAGGCGTAACGCGTTCAGTCGTGTCCAATTAAAAGAAGAAGAAAAATACCCAGATTAGTTTCGTTCGGCAACGCCAAAGTGCCACTTTCGAAATTGGCCAAACATTCGCCAAACGTAATTGTTGTTCTATTATTTTGAAACATTACTAAAGTTTTTTCGTTACCAAAGCAAGTTGAAAGGTTTTGCCGACGTTGCCATCTTCTCATGAGGAAACACACGTACCTAACTTGATAAGTAATTGCGGGCTAGATTACGTTCGAATTATCCAATTAGAATACATTGCTTGTATTTCTGCCATTGCCTTGAAAAGGCAGAACTTTTCAAATCACGCTGTACGTAACTTAAAAACGTTAGCAATATATCAATCAATCGAAGAACCAAGAAGACTAAGGAACAATTTATTTTCATATTTAAAATGTTCATGGTTCAAATAATACGTCAATAACACTTTAATATTGAAGATCACAACGATATATTGCACTCATGTATGTACAGACAACATCAATTATACTACATTACAGTTTCGAATGCACACAAATGTCACATTACACCGCGTTTATTGTAGCATTCACGATAAGAAGTTCTCAATACGAAACCCGAGCGCCCCCTGTTGACCCTGGCTACACTCGCTAACAGCAAGATGCAATGTGCGGCAGGCTGATGGGTCTGCCGGAATGGCGCCGTAAATTGGCCAGGTAAGTTCAGTCGAGTCAGAAGGAGTGTCCACTAAACTCGTCGGGGAAAGCGGACGGTGGGCCCTGCCTCGCCGCTTTGCTCGCGCCTGGTGGTGATGGTGGTGACGTTGGCGAAGTATCTCGGCCATTTTAACCGACAGGGATAGTTGATGCGCAACGGGGAAGGACACCTCGGCGGCGGCGTTGTGTGCGAATGGCGCCGGGGATAGTTGGTGGTTGTGTGGTAACCACGCCACGGGGAAACCTCCGGGGCTCGGGTACACCACGAATCCCCTGGCGGGTGTGCTCGATGGTAATTTACTCGACGGTGGAGTTTTGGAAGTCGGCATGCCGAGGCGGCTTGATTGTAGCGGTCGCGGCATGGTCGGCCGTTTTGAGACGGTGGGGATCTTCGCCGGGCTATTAAGTCTGTGATCTGTGGTGGTCGCCCCATTGCCGCCCTGGTGACCGTCCGTGAAGCCGAGGATACTGTCTATGCTAAACGGACCAGTAAACTTACAGCGTGGCTTTCTGAAGTCGTTAGCGGTTCGTCGAGGCTGCTGCCCGGACCCTCCTCGCACCACTTTTGTCGGCGGGCTTCCCGTCATGGCTGCTTCGTCACGTTCCTCCTTGCTGCGAGGTATACGCTTACGTCGTCTCCGGAATACACCGTCGGCGAAGGTGTACTCACTGTCTTCGTTGATGGTCCAGAAGTTATCCTTGCCCCAAGGACGAGCTGGATCGCGGAGGATTTTGACGAAGCACTCATTCAGAG
Organism: Pteraster tesselatus; assembly: GCA_032273685.1. NCBI lineage: Eukaryota > Metazoa > Echinodermata > Asteroidea > Velatida > Pterasteridae > Pteraster > Pteraster tesselatus. The sequence continues at coordinate 7,240 of JAVCKS010032655.1, read as the reverse complement.
AGAGATTGTGACGGACTGAGTTCCGCCAGCCCGTATAGGACCCGCGAAAGAAGGCAAAACTCTTCATGAGGTACTCGTTGATCTCCGCCAGGGTCAGCCTGCCCGTCGGTGAATCTTTGATCGCCATGGCGATCAGGGCGATGTAGGAGAAGGGCGGTTTGGGTTGGCGGTGGTACGTCGGTTTCTCCTTCGAGGCGTGATTGAGCTGAGAGGTATCCTTGCGACGACTCACGTTCACGGCGTCTCCAACGTCCTCCAATGACGATTGTTCGCGATCGCCGTGGTCGGCGGCGGCGGAGGCGGCGGCTGCTGGGGAGATCGGTGGCTCGAAGCTTGACCACATCTCGGCGGGACTACTCGGTGGAGATGACGAAATCACGCGAAGACTTTCCTCCATCGTAAATGCTATTAAGCTACCGTTACATAGAGAGACAATCAAGGTTAGAGCATAAGTCAAGATATCCGGCGGCCGCTAATCAGGCGCTCGTCATCAGAAGAGAACACGGCGATACCAGCCTCAGAGCGGACACTGATATGTGACGTGCTCGTCCTACTCGCACCTAGACTATAACTAAACTCAGCCCATGTACCAAGTCATCCCTATTGGACCCCCGCCAACGTTGACACAAGCGGACTGTAGCTGCATGGGGACTCGTTTTACCGAGAGACCAAACACCGTCCGTTGTTGCAATATAACCCGTCCTACAGGTGATACCGCTAATGTTTACCAACGTAACGACATCAATCACGCTGGCGATAGGGCGTGCAGTGGGCGGTAGTAGTACAGTATCTTGTTTGCCTTTTCACTGTATTATTTTCCGCCATCGTTTGGGTTTTGTTATGGAGATAATGTGCCGCTCGCGCCCAGTTAGTGACCGGCGGTTATTTCAAGCCGGCGGCGCGGGCATGGCATGCAAGGAGATGTCACCGTTACCGCACTGACGTTTATTAGGGGGCGGCGGAGGCCCACTCCCTAGAAGGCGGGGGGTCTCTTCCAGAGCGAATTTGACATGGTAATTATCAAATGTCATAGTAAGTTTGAGGTCTACATTTTCGCCATTCTCTATTTATTTTCAGATAAATTGCAGGGTATGTTCCTAGATGAGATGATGGATGACGCACAATCTGCCTCTCTATTATATAGCGCCCTCGAAATTTAAATTCAATTCTACGAGTCATTTGATGCAAAAGAGTATATGGAAAAGTTTTCTGACTAATCTTAACAACGAACAGTCCACCGCGGTCATTCTTTACATATTTATGTATTTGTGTCCTGGGAGAAGGTGGTGGCACAGTTTGATTGCCGACGGGAAGGAGTTATGGGTCATCCTGCGAGACAATTGCTCGTTCCCGGAGTATACATGCACGGGTAGACTTTCGATACAAAGGAATGCCCCACAAGATGGCGGCTATTCGATAGGGTCTACACCACTATCTATATTCTGCGAGTTTAATTCTGCACCCCGAGCCGGTCAGCTCGTACTATAATACGCCTATGCGCACAGGGCCTAAATGATGCGATAACAGTGTGTAGCTACTAGCAGTGTTTATTGGGGGAGGGGTTGGGAGGGGAGGAGTAGGGGAGGAGTATGGGACGGGGAGGAGTAGGAGAATGGATGGGGAGAGGTTGGTGCCTACCACATATCCTCCCCTCCCCCAACCCCTCCGAATCCCCTTCCCTACTCCACCTCTTGCCTTCCCCTCCCAACTCCTCCCCAAATAAATATTGGTAGGTATCAATAGCAGCAGTGTGATTGGTTAGAGTGTTATCACAATTAGAAAGGCAAACCCATGCGATCCGACACCGCACACTATTAGTCTTTTAGGGCAGCCACAATAGAATGGCGCTGTCACTGATTGGGTAAAGTCGGAATGATTGAA
>JAVCKS010032611.1:0-12107 GCA_032273685.1 Pteraster tesselatus | reverse complement strand
CCCGCCGTCCCCCGCCGTCCCCCGCCGTAAGGTGGGCATAACTACTGTACTTTGGGTTAGGGTTTAAATGGGTTAGAGTTTCGATATCTGGGTGACAGAAAAAAAGGGCCCATATACATTTGGTTGATAAAGAAAGATGCTCATCTAGTTATCTTTAACATTAGATTTCAGTGATAGATATACAAAAGTTGCCCATGCTGGCTGGATACATAAATGGTTTCTTATTGTTTGATTTCGTACAGTTGCCAATCCTTCCACACAAGCAGGGTTCCACCATCAACTGTCTGGAAAAAAAGATAAATTCCCTGAATGAGGATTGCAAGAAAGAAATCACTAGAGCAGCCGAGTTGACTGCTGATGACTATCACGCTGATCGGGCATTGTATTTCGCCTGTCGCGATGACCGAGAACGTTTCTGTGGGAATGAGGTGGCTGGTCATGGTGTTGTGTACAAGTGTCTTCTTAAGCAAAAGTTTAGGAAAGATATGAGTGAGGATGTGAGTATCTACCAAATATATGTTAATGTACAATGATAACGGATCTGACCGACCGCCCGCCCGAATGCCCACCTGCCTTCCCGCCCGCCCGCCTACGTGCTTAGTTTCTTTATAATGAATGATAACCCTTACCTTAGGCCAAATAAAATAATGTGTGTTTCCTGTTACATCCTCCCAAAAAATAGGGTAGGTAGGTAAAATATTTTATCTTAAAAAAAATAGGGTCGGGATTGGTACTAAAACTTTTTTTACTGTTTTACTGTACATTGTACGTATGCATTATAATGTACAGTACATTGTACAGTACAATATATTATACAAACCTTACATGCGTGCGCGCAGTGCTCGAAAAGTAGCTGTTTTACTCGCCATTTGGCGAGTTTGCTTAGATTACCCGTCGCCATTTATTACAATTGGCCAATTCGCATATTATATTGCAGTTATCAAGTGTCACATGACGTCACCTTTAAGGTGCAGTGCAATCAAAGTTATCAGGTCACTTACCCTAGAGATTTAGTTTTCATCAACATTAACCACAATAACCACAATAACAATCACAACAACCACAACAACCTGAGCCAAATGCTTTATTTTTGTTTACAAACAAAAATATCAATGTCTAGTTTTGTACCTAGTTTTATAGGTTTCTTCTAGCCTTTGAGCAACAGTGCTTAACAATGCCTTCAGGGCTGTGAAATTGTTTTCAGGGCTGTGGCAGAGAAATAGAGTGCATGTAGATGTCTTTAGTTGTTTAGTAACATTGTAGTAAATTCAGTGTTATTACGATAGGGCTATACAAGTATCAAAATATTAGTTATTCCTTTGTAACCGAACGACAATAGTTAAAATATGAAATATAAGAAATATGAAATATAAAAATATAACATTGTTCTGCGTTTATCAACTAAAGTAATACCTTTAATTCTTAACCTAAATAATTTATTATTTATTTATAGTATAAGGTTTTCAAATCGAAATACATACGGATACTACTGTAGTACATGTACATGTACCACAGCTTACGAACTTAGAGCACAGCATACCACAACACTGGCATTAGCCTACTCTTATTCGACACAACTTATGGTAAGGTGTCTTAAGCCGTGTTCCCATTGTACTTTTTGGGCTTAAAGTACCGCAAGTTTTTGGTAGAATGACAGAATTAAATCCAATAGGGACACATGGTAAACTGACGTACCTATCAACTTACTGCGACCGCAATGTAAAACTACATGTAACAGGCCGAAGGAGGTCGCAGAAGACTTCCGCGTTGAGGCCTGCCGTATTTTCCTGCTGCACGTGAAACCTCAGGACATCAGCTATACATGTATACCGCATGGTCGGTTATACACATACATGTACAATGTACGTCAGCGGGTGCACTGCATGTCTTGTCGTATGAAGTTGTGTTTGTACACAGTATAGTATGCGGCGAACGTTCGTGCTATTGAGGCCGTGTGGTACGCAGTGCCGAGTGTCTTTTGCTAAAAGTGCATTAAAAGTTGTGCAACTGTAATTGTTTTGTCCCCGGGAAAAAAATTAGGACTGCGCCTTTCAAATAGGGTCGGTCGGGTAACCGGAAGCAGAACTCTTTTTTTTAGGCCTACATAAACCTGTACATGTAATATGATGTACTAAACACTAATTCACACAAAATGTTGGTAGCCGAGTTTCTCCTAAAAAACACTTATTTGTAAGTGACATCTACATGTACTTCCTCCAAACTATCTCACCCTCTAGTGTCGCAATAAGCTAACTACACGGCAGAAGGTTGTGAGCGAGGACTACAGGGCAAATTATGCTCTGGTTCGGAAGTGCAGGGATGATATGAGAAAGTTTGAATGTTTGCCCAACCGGGAACTACGAGGAAGAGAAAACAGGCTCTCCACATTGTTGCTCTGTTTAGAGGATAAAAGTAGTAAGTGTCTTTTTTGTTTTCTTTAAATTAGAAGTTTCGGGGGCAATTTCATGGTAGTTCCGTGGGTGCATTTAACAGGGATTCGTAATGTAATTCTGCTACTTCATGGACCCGAAGGTAGATTTTATCTAAGGATATATTATAAGCACACCACACTGACTAAACTACATACGTTTGTACTGTAACCCTCTTATGTAAAGTCTTCTCATATTAACCCTCGGAGGCACCGATTAAAACAATTTACACGGATGCACCCCCCACCCCCTCCACCCCATCCCTCCTCCCCACCCCTTCACCCCACCCCTCCTCCCCACCCCCTCTACCCCAAGGCAGTTGTATATTGTGTCTTGAGAATAAGTTTGCGGAAGTTTCATTCGAACCAATCTATAATGTGACTTTGACAAGTCTGTTGTGACATCCCAGCTGTCTGTGACAAAAATAGACTAGTTCTATTCAAAATCTCATGCTTACATAAAATAATTACCTGGTCTCCTACATGTAGCTAACACTGCGTACATTACAAACTAAGTCGTACATGTATGTGTGCAATAGGCCTAGGCCTTATCTGTGTTGCTCCTTAGCCTAGGACCCAAATTTTCGGTTGTGACTAGGGCCTTTTTTTTCTCCAGGGTTGGACCGTGCTGCAGTGCATAATTAATTATCACTCATATTAAAGTAATAGTATGAGTTCGTTGATCGGTCGGACATGTACTGTAAGTGCTGCTTATTTACTGTGTTAGGCCTGTAACTTTCATCTACTTGTAAGTTCATTAAAGGTGGTTTTATTCATAATTGGTCAACTACATTGTATGATACATACAAATGAAACATAGTCAAGAGAGATCTGTAACTGCTATCTTGAAAGATTATTTGACTAAGCATAGTTACAAATACATGATATATAAATTATTGATCGCATTCCATAGTTTATACTTCTTTATTTTTTGGGTTCTCGTACAGCCGTACATGTATCGTTTATGTGCTTAATTTTATCGACCACATCCCCTGAAAAGCCCCAAGACCCACCTCAAATACCAGCTTGTTGTTACTCTGAAAGTGATCTTACAGCTCGATTCTCCATCAGCTCAATACTCCAATATAATTAAATTATTTATTAAGATTCTTTCCTTTTAAAATTATTTGCATTATGCCTAACAATGCAAACATGCGTCTAGAAACTCAATTTTGAGCAAAAACTCTTCCTTTAAAAAAGGAACAAATTATCGTTCCTGAAAACTGTTCCTCTATTGAAGAAAAATTACCATTTAAAAAAAAATACCCACTCTAAAAAAAAAAGAATTACTCACTTTTGAAAACAAATTCCCTGTTTCAAACAAATTACCAAATTTTGATCGTTTTGAAAAATGATATCATTATGAAAACAATTACCCCTTAAAAACAAATGTAGTTGTAAAGGCTTCTGTCATGTGACCTGCCACACTGCGTGCTGCACTGCCAGGCACTTTGATAATATGGCGTTTCACACAAAATTTGATTGCATATATAGGGACCAAGTCAATTACAGTTTTTGAGTAATTATTTGGTCATTCTTATTTGTCAATAGCCAAATTAAACTCAGTCAACTTATATTTACAGCCACGTTATGAATCTGACTTTAAAATATATGCATGATGGGTGGAGTGTATAACGTTCCAGCTGGAACCAGCATTTTTGGTTCGTTATGCATGAAATCCCGTGTACTGGATGGTATGCACGTAAATCAGACTAATGGTCGTTATACATGTAAACCATACATTGTCTGATATACATGTAGAAGTGAATGCATACATGTGCACCAGACTTTGTGTGGTTTACATCAATTACATGTACGTGTACATGTAGGTGTCAAGTATTCAAACACAGATGTACGTGTATGTAGATGTACGTGTATGTAGATGTACACGTACATGTATTAAGAGCTAAATAAAATCAAAAATTACATACAATGTGATTTTTGTTGAGACTTTATTCTTTCCTCTACCGGGCTAGAATTTAGACGCGAATCCGCCAATCGATTCTCGTAAAGATGCGCAAAATTTTCGGGCGAATCTGTAATCAGATTCGTGAAAGTTATTCAGGAAAATTTCGCGATTCAGTTACATTCTATGACTAAAATGGCAGAATTCACCGTGTTTGTAGTATGGTAAGGTGTGTATGGGTTGGTATTGTTTATCAAAATTTGGGTTTAATTATTCAGAAGGCTTTTTAGAAGAAAATGTATGTTCTACAACCTCCTCACATTATTTTTATTTTCTATGATCATACGAGAATAAAACAGGTTTCATACAGGTAAATCACTTGTGGTCTTTGAAGGTTGGAGTCCAGCACATTAATTCATATGAAGGTTCCATCGAAATCATGAAACAGCATATAAAGTGTAAGGGGCAATTGCTGTCTAGTTTAGTCAATTAGCATGTTTTCCCAAAAACAAAAAGTACATAGGAATTGTTTCAATCAGCAAATGTTCCCTGATGATGGTCGAACTTTCAATTGCTGAGAAACTGTCAAGTTCAAGACGTCGAGCCGGCTACAGTCGAGCTGGAAAATGTGACGGCCAAGGGTGCTCTTGGCGGCAGCAGGCCGGAAGGGACTCGGCGACGCTTCGCTGTAGGAAAGTGCGGTGCACAGCACTGAAAGTGCTTCAGGTGGAAAGAGAGAGAGAAATTCTGTAGGGCAAAAGTCGCCCACTGAACGTTGATTAGTTATATGTAATCACATGTGTTGAATTGATGATTAAATATACAACTCATGATTGGTCAGCAAGGCAAAGATTAGGACTATGTACAGTATGTACGTTATAATAATTATCATACAACTGTACTTAAGACGGCTCATGATCGGTTACTGAAAATTATGTCACAGAGGCTAGATTTAATAACGGAAGCCATTGCAGATTGCCAATAATATTGTACATTAGATATCCAAAATACATGTAGATACATGTAGGTTCCTGTAAATAAAAACCTTGATACCACAGTAAGTTTGTTATATGACAAATCAATAATTTTAAAAAATTACTGTAAACAAGTTTACAATATACGCTACAGTAGTTTGAAAAGCAGACTGTTAATGTTTAGTGACGTCAAATTATAAAGTAAAAATGATCGGTGCGCGGACCAGGGACATTAAAATAAACCTTCCATTATAATCTATACGGTACGCAAACGTTTGAGTACCGTACTCAAACGTTTGCGTAGAAACGTTTTAGTAAAATTTTACAGCATTTTGTGACCAGTAAGTTAGTCCAAGCATACCTTAAGTACAACAAAACACATATGCAGCCAATATATTTAATGTCTGTCATAGAAGTGTCCTTGAAACTTCAGAAATGTCTCTAAATCTTTGATTCCTCAAAATAGCCACCTTTGGCTTGATATAACAGAAAGGAGCCTCTAAAGGTCAAACAAGTTCCAAGGAGTACATGTACATGTGAACAATGAATACAATATTGTATTATGTAACAGATTATGTGTAATACTAATAGGTCCTTCAGGTCAATCGCAGACATCACTGAGACCAACAAAATCGATTGGGTACCCTAGGGTACACAATTTGTCCTACATATGCACCAGGATGTCTATCATACATGGTGGTTGTTACATGTACATGCAGTAATCCTTTCTATCAAATGAATGTACTTTGTAGTTCTGATTCGTTGTCACTTGAGAGTGAGACAAATGAATTGTCAAATCTCTGTGTACTCGACAATAATTTACGATGCTCAATCTGCACCAAATCCATTAGTTAACATCGATTTTGCATTTACAGGGACAGGTAAATTGAGTGGTGATTGCATGGCGGAACTTGAAGATACCCGAAAGAGCCTGATGAGTGACTACATGATCAACCCTGAGATTATTAAGTACTGTCAGACTGAGATAGCCACAAAGTGCTCAGGCTTACAAAGGGAAGGAATTACTTTACGTTGTCTCATGAAACTTGCATCGGAAAAAGAACCTGACATTGCTGAGACATGTGTGGATGAGGTAAGTCTTAACTTTTTGGGGATATTGTAATAGACAGTGTTGGTGTGTGTGGGTGCGTGGGGTACCTACTAGTGGGAGGGCCATCGAGGAGTTTCCGAACTCTTTAATGTGCTTTACCATCAGTATGCCTAAAATATTTAACCAACAATTTAGAATAAACATCAAAAGATTCAAACAACTAAAAAAATTCATTAAATTAAAAACTAGCAGTGAGTTATTCTAAAAGTGTGTTTTCAGGTTTTTATTGAATGCCACGAGAGCCAGGAGAGCGAAGCGGTAAGGGCAGGTCGTTCCAGAGATGTGGACCACCTGATGCCAAGCATTTCTTCCCAATGGAAACGAGTCGTGTATCTGAGATCGACGCAAGATGTTGGTTAGCAGAGATAAGGGTAGTGCTGGCTGGTACATGGAGACGCGATCAGATAGATACAGGGGAGACTGATCATTAAGAGATTGAAACATGTATACCAGCAAATCTGCTGAGCAACCGGCAGCCAGTGCAATTGATACATGAGCACAGTGATGTGACAGAATTTGTCATGTCTGGAAGACAATGTGACAGGCCATGTTCTTAACACGTTGGAGCTTGTGTACAAGAGTAATAGGGACGCCGCAGAGAAGAGAGTTACAGTAGTCAATCTGTGAAAGAACAAAAAAACAAAATTATAGACTGAGCTACTACGTTAGAAACAAACAGGCGAATCTTCCTGATGTAGCGTAGGTGGAAAAAGCACTTCTCGCACACAGACGAAATATGCTGGGAGAGAGACATGGCCTTGTTAAAGGTGATGCCAAGATTCATCACCAACTTTTCACTAACTTCCAGAACCTGATTGCCAAACATTAACGGTGGAAGTACGGACACGGTTGAGCGGGTTGGTTTAAAAAATATCACTTGATTCTTATCTTCATTCAACTTCAGATACATGTAGTTACTGGTCATCCACAATTTTATGTCCTTCAAGCACCACTGCAGTTTCATCAACAAAATGGTACAAAGTCCAGTGGGCACAAACATTAGGCAGTCAGCGGCATAAACATACATGTAGTAGGATATGCCATGACTCGTGAGAATGTCACAAGTTTAAAATTAAGTGTCTACAATGGGTAAAACAATGACGTATACACGGACTTGGAAAAGGCACCAAGGCCAAGTCAATTGGGACAATGTACATGTAAACACAAGGGGCACCGAAGCAACATCCATGGGCAACAGAGGGCATGGTCTCTGTGGCCTCTGCTTAATTACACCAAAACATTCACACATGTACACACACATGTACATGTACATGTATGTATGTGTACATACGTACATGCACAACTCCACATACATGTATGTGTTCGCTAAACGTCTTATGGCCAGAATTTCTGTTTTGTGTTTGTTCAAAATTATTCATTACCAAATCTTAGAAAAAAATGTCTTTTGTGTGATAGTGCACTGCTAATCATTAACCTGCTAAGCATCTTCCATGTAGACTATAAATAAAGAGGAGATGCTTTAATCATTCTCACCATGGCCAAGTATTATGAATGCCCATAGTTGAAGCAAGGGCTACAAGGCAATTTCTAAGCAATTTCAGGTCCCTGTTGCAACAGTTCAGAGCCTCATTAAGAAGTATAAGATGTTCAACACTGTGAAAAACCTGAATGGGCGTGGCACGAAGTGCAAGGTGTCTCCTTGTCTCGCCTGAAAAATCTGCCGTGAGGCCCTAACGGACAGCCTCGACTAGGCAGGAATGAAGTTCTCCATGGACGCAGGCCCAGAAGACATTGGGAAACTCGTGTAGCCTTTGCTCGATCATAACTTTTGGTCATCGATCCTGTGGTCTGCTGACACAAAAATAGTTGTTCGGTCATATGAATGTTGCTTATTTCTTGTGAAAGAAATGTGAAGCCTACTGTACAACCAAAATAACATGGTCCCAACCGTCAAGCATAGCAGTGGTAGCATACTGTTACGGGTATGCTTCTCTGCAAGTGGCATCGGAAATCTTGTCAAAATAGGAGTCATGAGAAAAGATTATATCAAGATTCTAGACAAAAACCTGCAGGGCCCATATTCATAAAAGCCTGCTGAGCCTAGTTGGCAACTAAAATGGCATTTAGCCGCTTACTAAGCCTAGGGCCTAGTTGCCAGCTAGCTTAGCAGGCTTTTATGAATATGGGCCCAGGAGTCTGCTGGGAAACTCCATCTACATGTAGGACAGGATTGGACATACATGTACCAGCAGGACATCGACTCAAAGCAGTGGTTCAAGAACAATGATGTGAATGTTCTGGAGTGGTCAAGTCAAGTCAGGTGTTGGTCACATTAATCATACATGTAAGTAAGAGTCATTTCATATGAACTTAACCAGAGGCTCCATGGTGTGAGAAAGTAGCCTAATACATGTACAAACATGTGATGCTACATGGTTTGTATTGTTAAAAGGGGTCAATTGTTACGTGACAAGTATTTCTTTCTACAGTGTATGTACAGTATGTATGTCTACAAAAACTGGCCCATTCATTTCGGGGGTTCAGTGTGCTTAATTTAGGGTTACAAATTATGAAGTATTTCTCTATCAAGCATAAGTTGCACTTCTTGCAAGCTCGGGAATATCGTTCGCATCCAGCTACATGTAACACTTTCCACTTTAGAGAATTATCCTTGAGAGTCCAAAAATATTGTCTAAGGGTTGTGAAATGTTTTGGGTTTTTGTTTCTGAAGTTACTATTGTGGCTATTATACCTAGTGTTGAATGCGTGCTCAGTAAGTCCGACATACGTGTACATAGGTTTCTTGCATTTCTTGGTACATGTATACAACACTCTTTGTTAGACATTTGCCTTCAAGTGAGCATGTTACGCTCTTTATGCAGTTGCATTCTTTGGTTGTTAGCTATGTCTTTTCGCCGGTCAACAGTACTTTGTTTTAGGTTGGGATTATCTGTTTCAAGCTAAGCATACAACTGTAATTTATTTTTTAAGTGTTTTAGTTGAATATTGTTCGTAGTTGCTGGTCTGGTGGAATGAAGCATTAAGCAGGTGCAATAAATTATGTCTGATGTTGGTGGACACAAGTTATCACAAGTAGTAGCTCTGTCATTGTTTGTTTATTTGTTTATTATCCACCGTTAATCTTGTTTGATTCTTTGTCCTCTTTCCATAGGTCACTTCATCCCACAAGCAACCTTTTATCCCTCATAGTTTGGTCCACAGATAACCTTGTTCACATGTAACTATTTTTTCTAGATTTCCTTTAGCTCTTCTTGTTAATTTACTTCTACAGCCATGTCTACTAATCCCATATGTTTATTTCAACAGCTTCGTAAGACAAAGGAAAAAGCACTTCGGTATTCCTACCATCTTGATAACTATAGATATTTTTAATAGACTCGCTCCATTCCTACAGATCTGCAGATCACTTCCACCCCTGCTATTGGACCCCTACGTACATGCCTCCTTTATTGCAGAGAAAATTGAACCAAGTTCTACACGGCACCTCCCTCAAATTAATCAACATTTTTTCTCAACAGTGTCAATCCTCTCTTGATAATTTCCACAGGAACATTGGTCTCCTTGAAAAGAAACTCCAGTCCCAATGCCCCGATTATTGTTTTCAACAATTTGATCACGAGATTCAGACCCGGTTATCTAGGCTAGAGTCGGTCCTTTTAGATAGAAGGAACAAGAAAATAGGTGGACTACAAGCCAGACAGAGGTTGGTCCAAATGTAAACAAACCCAACCTGTGCACACTACCAATACTGTAATTAACCTCATATTCCTCTATCTCAGATGCAGAAACAGCTCTCCAAGGGCCTCAACTTCTGCCCAACACCTCAGTGAACCAGACAGAATAATTTCTACCGCAGGGTACCACTGCAGGAAATCTTCCCTGACTCGCCCCCTTCTGAGCTGGAGCCCTCTCGTTCCAAAAGCATGTGGGTTCCCCCAAAGAACCGGGTGCCATTTATCGAAACATACATGTATCTACAAGTGATAATCTTGGAAGACTCTAAATTTAATAATGCTGACAATTTCTCTTGATAATATTCCAAGAGATGAACGGCAACCTTCTAATTCTTTAAAGTCTCGTAGAGACATTATCATTAGGACCACGGACAAAGGTTCCGCTGCAGTCATCATTGACCAGCAACAGTACATCGATTAGGCCATGCACCATATAGATAATCGTACTACATGTAATTACTCCCTCCTTGACTCTGACTCTGACTCCACAAGTACATGTACTTCCACCAGATCCAGGGCCGACATGGTGCCATGGCAACCTGCATGTAGAAATAGACAAGCAAATGAAGGAGCCATGCATGTGGCCATGCTGTATCATGCACCTGAAGATAGGTATTACCCATAAAGGAGCAATTGTTCCTTGTTAGTACAAATTTCATGAGTTTTGTTGTCAATGATGGGAGGTTCTGAGTGGCCGCTCTTGTAAAGGCCTTTGAGCAGACCAAGATACTTTCATCAAGAAACATATTTTTTTTTTTTTCTTCCCTATTCTTCTCGGTGAAATTTCTCGGCAGAGGATCTCACAAAATTAAAACGCCTACAGACTTGAAACTTTGCATGTACTTGGATCTTAGTATGTAGATGTGCCTCCAACTTTTTCGGGACGATTATGTCATTTATGACGTAATTATGTTACATAAACATGCCATACTTGGAGACAATCATATCTCACAAATTAAAACAGACTCATTGTCAATCTTTGCATCATGTGAAAGACGTTTAAACATTCTACAAGTCTTACAGAGAGTGCCATATCATCCGACCTTTACTTTTGAGCGAAAACGGACGAAACGTTTCATAATTTGACTAACTTTAAAATTAATCGCACTAGTCTCACCATGTGGGAAAATACAATGCCTGTGCGTGTGGGAGTGTGTGTCTCGTCTGTCAACAGTCATTAGCATGTTCTACAGTGTATTGTCGAATTCCTTCTCAAGTGTGGCCTTACACAAGCCTGTTTTTACAGTTTTTATACTGTGTGTATTTTATGCTACTGCTTAGTGCATGTTGTAGTATCATTGCAAGGTGCAGTTTAACAGGATATACACTGTACATCTACAGAATGAAATGCGTGATCATGCGGACATATTGTATGGATGTATCACATCAATTTGAGGTCCTGTTATGATGAAGTTATGACATCACCTTAAAGGTACAGTTTTACAATATCTATATCATCCGAAAAACACACCAACCTGAAACCTCGCATGTACACGTATTCAAGCAGGGATGTGTTACATCCAAAATGTGAGATCGTATTGTATTGACTCGCACCAACAAGTGTCACGTGATATACATCTACAGAATGAAATGCGCGATCGCGCTGAAATTTTGTGTGGATTCAGATTAAAATGTATCCCACCAATCTGAGGTCATCTGAGGTCATGTTATAATGAAGTGTCACATGGCATCACCTTAAAGGTGCAGTGCAGCTTTACAATATTTATATTATCCGATAAAATGCGCTATCAACCTGAAACCTTGCATGTATTCAAGCTGGGAGGTGCTACATCCGAGATGTGAGATCGTCAGTTGTAATGACACTAACAAGTGTCACATGTTCTCCATCTTAAAGGTGCAGTTTAACAACATATATGTGTACATAATGAAATGCGCGATCATGCTGAAATTGTGTATGTCTTCAAGACAGGATGTGTTCCACCTACAATTTAAGGGCATGTTGTATTGAAGT
>JAVCKS010032600.1:0-12112 GCA_032273685.1 Pteraster tesselatus | reverse complement strand
TCCTCACGAAGGTACGAGAAAAATTTCAAAAACGGGCGTGTTATTTTGGTATGTCTGCAGTACTTTTAAGCGGGTCCCGGTTGTTTGTTTTGACAGAAAATACAAAGAGTAATCCTTTGTTGAAAAATATACGAATATTAATAGAACGATTGATGGATTCGCAATAGTTTATTTTGACATAAAAATTCAATAACAGTCTTTTTTTTTATATAAGAAAATAGAGAACACGTCGCCGGATTCAAACCCACTACCTTGTGGATACACAGCTAACTCCTGACCTTAGTGACCTCGTTGTAAACACGCCCATTATGGTAATTGTACCTGTACCTGAATATTAAAAACAATTTGGCTGCTTTTGAAAATACAACCGGGTGGACTTCTAGTCTAAAGTTGGGTTTATGTTTAGTGTATTCCTAATAAATGCACAATATTAAAAAAAATCGGTACATAACATTTCCGCTCCGCTACCAAGAGAAATTACCACCCTCTACAAATTTGCTAAGACCATCTTTGTATCAAGGCGGGAAAGGCGCTCGCGACGAGCAGTTCGGCGATATTCGATTTCGGGTTTCGAATTAGTATTGCGGTCATCGCCTCCAGTGGTCACCCAAACCGCACGAGGGCGCCAGATTTAATATCTACGATAGTGCCTCTTTTAAGTGCCCCTTTAAAGTGCCCCTTTAAGGCGTCTTGTTGACGTCGTCGTACCTATAAACTGAGTATACCGTGTACGCTGTCAAAAACCTCAGTGAAAGGTCAAACCAATATTTCTACTCGCAGTTCAATTGATAGGATTTGAACAGTGAAACTAAAACTTGGCCATATTAAATATAGAATACATATAATAGATAACAGTCGTACTTTCACGTGTTTTGTTTTTACCGTCGTATCACTCTCGCCCGCCACACATTCCCGATCGCCTGTGTTCTATTATCTCGCTGAAATCGTGTAGCGGCGCGTTAATCCTGCCCAGACTGCGGACAATATGCGATCTATCATCTCCCCATGCCACGATTTGCCAATCACGAGCATCAAAATCTTCAACCAAACATCAGAACAAAAACGAAAGATGGAAAAAAAAATCGGTGCTCGGAGACTGCGGTCCCACCGGTGCGAGGTCACCGTCTCCCCCGTGGGCTCCAGCTGAGCGTTCATGCTCGTCCCGCCCGGAAAATCTTTCCCGGAGTCGACGGATGAGTATGTAAAATACGTAATCAAAAATGAAATTTTTCTATTACATTTTGTAAGCAGTATACAAAATAGAATCCTCGTGCGTGTTCGTCATCATTTGAAATCAGATGATTCGAAAATTGTTTTAGATTGTTATCTTCCAATAATTATTGCAATATGTTAGGATAGAGCTTATCGTGGGTAAGGCATGGCCTGTTTGATAGTCGGTCTGTTGGTTTCAATAACAGTTTTTCCTCTTCTACTTCTTCTTCTTCTTTGGTTGCGGTTGGACATTAATTGACAATTTCGACAGTTGAAGAGGGGCCATCTGCCCGGCCAAGAAATAACAGTCAGTTTCGTTTACCGTTTTGGCTTCTTGAAGGATGGGTTTGGTTTGAGGGACAGCCGCGACAGCAAACCGAACTTAACGAGTGACACGGCTGTGTAGAACAAAATATTTAAAAAACGCTTGAGATAAAACACAAATTCAATTTCTTTGAAAACTGTTGTACCTTGTATCTCACTTGTCCTAGTCCCCCCCCCCCTAAAAAAATTCTCAAAATTATTTATAAGTCTTCCGCTGGCCTTCAACAGTTTCAACTTCCGGTAGGCATTCACGGTAATGCTATGTGTTAGCCCGCCCCTGTTCACGTGATCTATTTGAATCACGTGTTCTATTTGAATCACACGTTCTATTTGAATCACGTGTCCTTTTGGAATCACGTGTTCTATTTCGATCACGTGTTCCGTTTGAATCACGTGTTCTGTTTGAATCTCGTGTTTTATTCCCCCAATTTCTGGTGCTTTCCACCTGAACTATAGCTTCTTCTGCCTACGATGCAGTAAACTTCATTTGAATACATTGGAATGACCGTCTGGTAAACTGACTCTGTTGGTCGCACACGGCTGAATTGAATTGAAGTGAATTGAAGTACACGCAAATTTGAATTCTCCCGACTAAACACGTTGTTTCTACAACCCGTGATCCGAATCAAGCTATAATACCCGTCTGATTTTCGAGAGACGTCCAGTACGCATGCGTGCAGTAACAGACTTCCTAGGACTAAATTATTTTGCTTTGTAAATATAAATATATGAAGAATGTGTACAGCACGGAACAATGGTGAAAGATGACACCTCTCCCCCTATATAACATGAGCCTGTCAACCTTGTGCCCGCGACATACGGTAATCCTATACGCTAATTACCTATTACCATGCACGAGTACCCGCCCGGGTAGTTGAGGCTAAAGCTACTACTACATGTACTACTACTCATGGCCGGCTTGGGTTCTGTAATGGGCCGCGTGCTCGCCTAAAAAGTGGACACCTGCCTATCACGGCCGGTTACTGGGTGCCACTAGTAAATAGATGTCACTGGTTCTGGCAGATACGGAGACTAGAGGCCAACCGAAGATGTTGATTTCATGGGATCGTGTTGTCCTTGTCCTCTCTGTATTTTACTTTATGCTAATCATCGAAATCATTCCGTGTTTGTGTCAATAGTATCCTAGGTTCAAAGGTTTAAAGGTCACAATATACGGGTTGGAAAGTTCAATGCACTTTTCTATATTCCTCATGGATTTAAACAGTTTCTTCTAAAATACAGAGACGTCCCTCTTTCCAAATGAATCTAAAGTTGATCCCTGAGGTCACCATGTTATGACACCATTTTGGGGGCTTTTCACCATGCTGTCACCAAGAGAAGTACACGTAGCGATAAGTGTTACAGCTGGTCGCAATAATTATTATTATTTTGACATTATCACGAACACAACCGCTCATATTTTTGTTTATCGATACTCGAATGAGGTTCTTTGTTTTATAAGATGGTGAATTAATTGTGGTGACTCTTTTTTACGGTAACTCTTTCTTTGAAATGGGAGGCTTTTTGTGAAGTTAATTGTAAATCGCAGTATAAATAACTACTTTATAGCTACTGAAATAATAATACACATTGAAGAAATTGTTGCATTATTCGCGCAAGGATCGGTCAGCAAACTGAGGTTCCCCCCAAGAATCGTAGTAAAATAACTATACTGTATAGCTACGGTGCTGGATTATTAATACACATTGTAGAAATCGCTGCATTATTCGCGTGTGGATCGGTCAGCAAACTGATATTCCTCCCAAAAAAGGGAGTTGCTTGTGACCTTCCAAATCCCAAGCTTCGATCCTGTTTGGTTCACAACCGCACATACATTTATAGCACGGACGCTGGCCAACAGGGGAAAACACTTTCGCAAAAAAGATCGAATTGCCAGCATTTGTTGTGGTTATCAAAAGGGAAATGATTGTTTCTCAACCGAATAATAAAGCGGTCTCTGGGCCTCTCAGATCCCCTCAGGGAGTCGTTCGCAACAACCACATACAACTAACTTCATGTTGATAGTCTCTACGTGATTAAACATCGAGCCTCAATATCACATTTTTTTAACAGTTTCTGCAGCCCAACCCACAGGGGTACTTTCTCGGCTCCCCCACTGGAAGACAGGGGGGTTCCGAAGCCCGTGGGTTTCGTCTGGAGTCTACACATCCTCCCTCACCCAGTAGCCCCTCCCCTGTAGACCCTCCCCCGCCCTCCTCCACCCAGGCTTCCCCGTCCTCCTCCACCGCTCAGTGAGATTAAACTACCTCTCCCTGCGATAAGACCTATTACGAACACCTCTCTTATTTTGAAGGCTATATCATGAATACAAATCAACAAAACTGCTGCTGTGACCACATCGATAAAGAGACCTTCTTATTTTGGCCATCCAATTTAAATTCATCGGTCAATTTATCAAGCATTCAACGTTTCAGCAGATTTCCCTCTTTTTGGAGTTTCCCAAAGGCTTTTTAGGCTATATCTGCAGTCGCACGCATGCATGTTTCACTTCGGGTGCCTTGGGCGGTCGCGCTAATTTCATTATTCGCCAATATAACTTACCCCAAGTTACGATGTTTATTTTGGGGGATTTATGGAGAAACATTTCAGCCATCTAGTATTTTGTTTCCATCACTCGTTTCAACTCGAGTCATGCGACACCGATCTAAAGGCTTTTCGGTTCTAGCTATAGATCCCAGAGTTAGAATCACCATTATTGTCGTTATTATGGTCAACGACGATTATAACTAGCCATTACTATTTTTGTCGATGGTGATTTTATTACGCCGTGCACGGCGGGGTTTCAGGTTACGATGGCGGCCATGTTTGATCTAAACATATTTCTCATGCTCGTATAGTAGTATCGTTAATTTATCTAATTTCCCGAGCGAAATCTACACCATTAATCATCAATGAAAACAGCAAGTCTAATTTGTAAACATCATATACAATTTCAGTTAAATTTACAAAAATTTTAAAAATTAAGCGGTGCTTCGTTATGCTGCAACAATAAAAGTGTGCATATTTTGCCGATTACACGTTACGTTTGCCATAATTTTATCCTTTACTAATTTTATGCCAAGGAAAATTTGCAGAATCTAAATGCGTATACTTTTAAATAATAAGTAAACAGAACGCAGAAAAACAGTTACATGTATGCTGGAAAGTTATGCTGAACAGGCGAGGAGTTCGTGTACTGTGTGTGGCAAGGCTACACGGTATGCTTAGCAGAATAATCTGGTGGGAATCGAACCCTGGATTTCCTACTTCAGACGGCTTAGGTCGCCGATAACTACAGCTACTTACCGCTGTCTTCGTGCTTCCTGTCCGCATATGGCTCAGACAAAACGTGCATATGATTCTCGGCCCCTGGTCATGGCCCGGTCGGCTCACCATAGCGCGGTGCATGCACGGCTGGTCGATGGTCTCGTCGCCGACGAGCAGCAGAGTGCCGAGGTGGCTGATGTAGCTCGTGGCCAGTCGCAGGGTCTCGATCTTGGACAGTTTGCGGTTCTTGGGCTCCGTCGGGATCAGGTCTCTGAGCGTGGTGAACGCGGAATTGACGCTGTGCGTCCGGTCGCGCTCCCGGGCGTTCGCGGCGACGCGAGGCTGCCGCGGCAAGCCACCTTCCATCATGTCGCCGCACTCCATGAACGCATCCGGCACGCCGTCGGCCACCCTCGCTACCGCTCCGCCGCCGTCGCCTAGTGCCTTGCTCGATTTCCGTCGACGGCACTTGGACCCGCTGTTGTTGTTATTGTTGTTGTTCTTCTTGCCGTCCTGGTCGGATCTGTCCGTGGAGCAGGAGCTCTCGCTCCCCGAGCCGAGATCCTCGCAGAGGCCTGTATCCGCCGCCGCCGGGAAAACGTCGATCATTTTTCGTTTCGACATATCTGACCCACTCTCTCTCCCTCTCTCTGTAATCTTTTCGTATAGTTTAAAGAACTGTTGAGAGATTTCGACGATTATAGCACAATAAGATTGTCAGTGTAACATATCCACACGTTGTAACTAACTCGGCTTTCACGACCAACTATATCCGAGCAGCGAGTACAGGCTGTTTGCGGAGGGGGACGTTACGCTGCAGTTAACGGTACGGGTTCATCAGCCTCAACCGCACTAGAACATCCTACTCGTAACCTTGCAAACCGTACAATAATCTGCAAGCGCTGGTTGTCGAGCGGTGTGTCTGTGTTTGGGGGTCTAGTCGCATCCCCTTATATATAAAAACACACACGTTCACCGTACTCTACTGTTGCAGTTTGCAAACAGACGATAAATCAGGCAGGCGGTGTGATCTACCCGCGAACGTATACGGCACCAGTCTATATAGGGTGGTTAGTCTGGTTGGCAAGAGGTTCTTCCCATCAGGGTTAATAGTTTTGCCGTGATGACATAATCCGAGGCGGATACCTGACCGTGTCGTAAGGGAGGGGACGGGGGGGCTAGTCAGTGTGTGTGTGTGTACTTTTTTGGGTGAAATATGTTTGATCGATCTGCGCACAACCAACGTGGCGTTATTGTGACATCGAAATACAAATCGAATGTAGCAACAAGATATTAATTTATCGATCCCGTACAAATCGACAAATCGATTGGGGTTTTTGTTTTCTGTTAGGTAGGCCTACAAGGAAGTAGGTGCTGCAATTTCCCCGGAGTACCTTCGATATAATGCCCAGAAAATCCATGTAACTTTTTGGCCAATTAAACAATTCAAGACAGTACTGTGGTCACAATAATTGAGTCTTGACTTCTCAAACTTTGACAGTTTTTTTTCTAGAAACCGCAATCGCCAAATGGCCAAAAATATGATGCGCGGCTCTGGTATTAACAACGGTAGTCTTCGTCAAAGACTGATTACTAAGCTATTGCATGAAGCTATAGTGCGGAGAATGCGCTGTATACCGATACCGCCTTGAACGGAGACTAGTATTACAGCGCGCTCTCTTCTGTTTACAGGCGAACGTTCCGTATAATAGCCAGTGAGTGGTTTCAACGGTTCAAAGTTGATTAATCTGGGCTCGGCGATTACCCGCCGAGTGCGACAAGTGGATTTGGATTCGCAATCCCTGTCTGACCTCGTGGATTTCACGCTGAATGTTTTCTGGCTACGAGGTTTTTCCTAAAACTGTAATTCCATGAACAGTATCTCCTATTATTATGACCAGTATCCTCTGAGGAAATGAGCTTGCGGGAATAGCTTTGCGGGGTCGTTGAGGTGGCGTCGCGGTACATGACTGGTTGGTTCGAATCCCAAACTCGACATTATGTATTGTTCGGTCCATATGTGACCCACTCTGCATAAATGAGTCACATGTCACAAAACCGTCATTTCAGGTATAGTATAATTCATCCTAGGATTTCCACACATTATAACCTGGTATGTTTTGTTCAAAAGACATTGACGTTTTAACAAAACATGCAATAGGTGTCTATCAGATATCAAAATGAAGCTG
The DNA here is from genome assembly GCA_032273685.1 of Pteraster tesselatus. Classification (NCBI taxonomy): domain Eukaryota; kingdom Metazoa; phylum Echinodermata; class Asteroidea; order Velatida; family Pterasteridae; genus Pteraster; species Pteraster tesselatus. The sequence continues at coordinate 5,120 of JAVCKS010032600.1, read as the reverse complement.
GTGTGGTGCTCTTTCCCACCAACTCAAATAACTGTTTCAGCGACTTGTGACTCTTTTTTTGCAGAGTGGGTCACATAATTATACATAACATCTCCATAATCTAGCCACTAGATTTCTCCGTGTACGCCCGAAAACGGTTACCACGAAAACTGACGTGACTATAGGAGTCCTGCTTAGTTTACGAACACGTCGCCAAGCGACCGGTCTTCGCGTTTCGTTCTTCTATAACCACCTACGGTATACGGACACTCTTCTTGAACCGCGTCCGTCTCTCCATGTAAGCTGTATTCCCTGGGGAGACATCCGGGCTCCCTCTCAAGCGGTCTCAGCTTTGGGTTTTTGGGGGATATAGTTGAACGAGGGGTAAAACGGTCCGCGTTGACATAAGGCGCCATCAATCAAACCTAATCCTGGGAGGGTGAAGTTGTAAAGAAGGAAAATCTAGAGGGCTAGCGGTGTGCCGGCCCTAAAAGTTGTTGCTTTGGGGTATGATCGCCATGGGAGCTGGGTTATACCGTAATGTTTAACAGGAAAGAAATAGTATCGAGTTGGGACTATTATTATTTGGCTATTTTGGATAAAACGTCCACGTAACAGGAAGGAAATTATTTTAGAAAATACAAATCCACGAACCGAAACAACAAAACAAATAAACAAATAAACAGAAAACGATAACACAGAACTGGATTTTACTATAATTATCTTTTCTTCAAATCAGAACTCTTTGATAAATTTGCTAATTATAAAAGTGTCATCATCCCCTTCTAAAAATAGAAAAATAAAATATAGTTTGACTTTTCTTGTATATGTCGTTATGGACCCGGTTTATGGTAATTTAAAATATTACAATTTTATGCAGATTTTTTACAAATTATGTTTTTTCTTTCTTTTGTAATAAGCCATGGTATTCATGTGGCCATGTAAACAAATTCGAGGATCGAATCCGGGCATTTAGCCCAACAATCGCACCTCTTTAAGTTGATGCCATGTTATATATCGGTATACATCATTGTACAACGTGCATGTACATAACTTGACAACGTCAACACCTCAGCAGGCGCCAAACACACCACACCAGTTATACCGTATACTGGCTTCCCCTACACCAACATTTCCGCCCATGAACCAGATTGGTCCACCGGTTCATGGTTGCGTTGGTGCCGCAGTGTCGCCTCCCAAAAAAAGAATCAACTGCGGAATCAAACGATAAAAAACAAAAACAAATCTGGAAGACCATCACAAAAACCTAAAGCGGAAAGAATACCGTGTTCAGGGTCGGGTGCACTTTGCCTTCGACAACGGCACGGCAAAAGCCACGCACTGTTGATAGAGCGATCTGCGGGCTCGATATTGCGACGCTGTGCGTTTGTTTGTTTGTTTGTTTGTTTGTTTGTTTGTTTGTTTGTTTGTTTGCGTGTTAGTCTTACAAACGTTTCGCCAGTTTAAACTCTTTTCAAGTTCCATGCTGAAACTGTATGGGAAGATGATTTATAGGCCGACATGTAGTCTCAACCTTATTTAAGTTTGAGGGATATCGATGAACTCCCAATACCTATAGTTACTTGCTGGTTTCTCGCTAGGGAATACTATGGATCCCAGGTACTTCGGTCGGGCGCCTCACCCGATGTCAAGGAAAGACAATGGAAGGGAAAGGATGGGGAGCAGAAAGGGGGAGTGTAGGGACAGAACAGGGAAATTGGTACGGAGGAGGAACTATATTTAGGCTGAGACCTCGTTGGTCCGACCCTGGCCCCGTGGACGGCATAGAGAGGACCAGATTGGTGCTCTCTCAGCCGGACATCCTCCGGCCGTCCGTCCTGCCTTCCCTGAGGGCGGGTTGGCGACGTCTGATGCCCAGACGAGGTGAAGCCTTGGCGCGTGTAGTTCAACCCAGGCTGATTCTCTCTACACGGACGAACCCACCGTCCGCCGTATAGGGCCTATATACGTATACTAATTTGTGTAATATACTACGCATGTAGGTATATTCCAAGCCGTTATGCTCAATATGCCATCGAGTAAACAACATAGTTTTCCGAGATAAAATAAGTTTGTCAGTCAATAAACACTGTTTATATCGGTGGAACACAGAGTTTATCCATTGTCGACACGGTTTCGGTCCCCCACCGATAGGGCGCCCTCATTCGAGCCTGGCAGCTGGGTGGACTGAGGGAAGCCCTGTCATATCGTGGACTATGGACGTCACGATCTTGGGACCTAGAGACGAGCGCCCTACCTCTTAAGCCATCTCCCTCCCCTGGTATTCAATTTGTTTTGTCCGCTGGTGGAATATGTGACCTTTACCAGGAGATTATATCATGTCTCATCTTGGTTAAAACTGGCTTGCTCTTGGTAGAGTCCCTTCATAACCAGGGTTGCGACAACCTAAAATTTGAAGGCCATTTTGTTTCCACTGAACACGGGAAAATAGGTGCATAAACATAATAGGACGCACGTATTCATCGTGCGCAGTGGAATCAAAATGGCTAAGTAGGTATACATTTTTTACCCTCTATGTCGCAACTCTGGTTAATTATGAAGGGACTCTAGCTCTCGGGTTATATGGACCCCCTCGGGCGAGTAATATTCGAAGACAGCGCCCCCCTGGCCCTCTCATAATGGGATTGCAAATAAATAAACAAAGGATTGTAATTACACGGACGATTGTTGTAACTAAACTAGGCCAAACAGGCTGCGCCACCAGTAAGACATTAGGAAATATCTGTTGTTAAAAAACATTATCCACCTTAGCTGTAAAGGAATGGATCTCACCTTGGCAACAAATGAGTATGGAGTCTGAATGAACAAAAAAACACCTTGTGTTAGAGCGATAACATTTACATCCTTGTGTTTTCTTTAGCCTCGCACCCTTTTTGTTCACTGGTATTCTGTGAAAGCGTGAAAGCATGAACTTCAGCCGAGCTCTATTCCGTTGAGGGACATGCTCATCTAAAATGTGATACATGTAACCCCTTAATGTCCCTACTGTTTGTCGTCAGGGTCTGGCGTCCATTCCCACCGGTCGCGGCCTTCGTGTCCGCAGACGGATAATAAATAAACCGCTGCCCAACGAATATATAATTGAAAATCTCCTGCCGCATGCAACGGGCCGAATTATGGCGTGTTTTGTTTTTGTTTCATGTGGGGGGGGGGGGGGGTTGATTTGCGAATATATTTTTGATATGTGATGTATCTTAAGGGCCACCATAGATTTGGGCTTAGCAAGTGACGAAAGATAACGTAATTGAGCGACTGCTGTATACGCTGTTTACTAACGTGTTTACGTGCACGCACGTAAAACGTTATGGTTTTTGGCGGTTAACTTTGGGTATACTTTTCGACTGCTCGTCTGATGTGGCTACACGTGCTCTGATAATACAATTAATGTGGTCGTTTGGAGTTTATACGCGCTCTGTAAAGCTATAATAATTGATACAAGAATTGGCAGGTTGTATAGATTTCCCTTGGTTGGTTGGTTTTAACATTTTACTACAGATTGCATCAGTATGGAACCGCAGTGTCCTTCGGACGGACCTGAACAAGGTGTAGGATATCTTGTTGTTCTTGAGACAATAAGAGTTTATTAAACACTTTGTAATTCGAATGCCGTAGTTTATACTGCATGCAAATACCTCGATAGTCTGACGAGGACAGTGTTAATAAAACGTCCTTGCTTTCTGGCATTGACTCATAACCAACGGTGTGTATAATATTGCCGATTTAGTTCACCATTATTTCGAACGCTCTCGATACATGTGATGTTTAATTATTAAATGGCACGAACAGGGACCGAAAACCCAACGTGACGTGACTCGAACCTACGACCTCCTAAAGGACAGGACAGTACCGCTACATCACCTAACACTAGTATTAGTCAGTATTATTGTTGTCGTTTTGTTTTTCGAACACAACAATTACATACTTTAAATTCGGCATCCCATAAACTTAAGGATTACAGTGTTAATGTTCTCTTTCTAGTGGAAACATGAACAGAGTTTGTGTTCTCCACGGATCACCGACGAAAACAAACTGAACCGCGGTTGGATGGATATGCCCCCCCCCCCGGCCTAGCCTGGCGCCTCGCGGCTAATTACCCGTTTACGGCCGGCGAGCGGTGGCGGCTCGCAAGCCACGCCGTAAATCACTCACTCCGCACGGTAGGCGACAACCCGTCCTCTCCGTAGTAAACAAAATACAACGGAACGTACAGGCGCGGATTTATGCGGGCTATTTTGTGTGCGTTTTTACATGAGAAGAGATTACAGCAATAGCCTAAGGAGTTTTCGTTGTAATTGCAGTACAGAGAGTATATATTATACGAGCAACAAATTTGAAATGCAAGAATATTTGCTCTTTTGTTTTTTGGAAGCAAGCCGACAAACAAAAACAAAAAAAGGCAACGGATTATGGTGCGAATATGCCATTGTCTGTTGGTACAATGGGTTGAATCGTCCACGTTTTAGACAATGGTGTCGTTGTTCTCTGAACGTAAAAGGATGTGAAACCGATTCCCCTTGAAGTGGTCAGAGTAAATCGTTGTTTCATTATAAGGAAAATACATCAAATCCTTTTTATTTATAGGTACCTCCATGGTACAACTGAGACGAATAGCAATAGGTCCCCGATGGGTTGGGACTTTCTTGTGTCAGTTTGGGTTATGGTAAGGACTTCCGAAGGCTTCATAATATCGTAATATTGGATTTACAGTACAGTTTTCAAGCAAAGCAAACGTGAATGCGACAATGCGGCTACAATCACATTCACACTTTACCCCCACCGTCTATCCCCGCCCCCTCTCCCCACCCTCTATTCCCACCCTATATACCTGTCCTCTATCACCTTCCATATCCTCACCGTCCATCCCCATTCTCGTACCCCCCACTCCAACCTTCCCCCCAAACCTCTATCCCCTCCCTCCAACATCCATCCCAAACATCAATCCCCACCCTACACCCCCACCCCAACCCTATACCCTCACCCTATCCTACACCCCACCCTACCCTACCCTACACCCCTACCCCACCCAACCCCACCCTACACCCCCACCCTACACCCCCATCCTACACTCCCACCCTACATCCCCACCCTACATCCCCATCCCCACATCCCCATCCCCACAT
>JAVCKS010032578.1:0-12113 GCA_032273685.1 Pteraster tesselatus | reverse complement strand
AAGAACTCTGCGAAGAAATAGACCTGCGATTCTAGGAATGCCATCTCTTTATGTTTGCCACTGTTGTCCCTAGTAATGGAAGAAAAGCCAACACCAATCATATTTAGTTATGGGACAAAACAAGTGTACTGTCAAGTATATACACCGAGGTTTTAAGACAAGGCAAGGCAAGGCAAGCACACAGTCCAGTACATCAACCAGTGGTTCTACAAGGCAAACACAGTATACTAACTAGTTCTAGGACAAGGCAATCGCACCGTCAAGTATATCCACCAAGGTTCTAAGACAAGGCAAGCTCACAGTCCAGTTAACGTGCCAGTGGTTTAAGAACAAGGCATTTGTTTGTATACTCGCCAATGGTTATACAAGGCAAACACAGTAATCTACCTGGTTCTATGGCAAGGCAAGCCCACTCTCCAGTATACTAGCTAGTTCTAGGATAACCCAAGCATACTTTTCAGTTTACTGAACAATGTGTCTAGGATAAGGCCAGTGCACCATCGAGTAAACTTGCCACCATCAATCAAAGTGTTAGTTACAAGTTTGCATATATTCTCATTACCTCTTGGCACTCTTGCCACTCTTGCCAGACTTATTCTTGGCAAAGAGCGTGCTGTCCAGTTGGTCCATGGCGACACCTTTAGTGCTGAAGAGTCTCTGGGCTCTCTCCTCTAGGGAGCCGCCACACTTCAGCCCCAGAGCCATCAGGGCCGACTTCAAACGATCCAGACCAAGGGATGCAAGTTCCTGTCGTAACATTGTTCACTAGATTATTTTTCCTGTCTATTTTAATGTTCTAGCTTTTTTTTTGCAATCATTCTTTTCCACTTTTCTTCATAGGGGATGCGCATATTCTCATTCTAATAATGCAGAACCATGTCATGATGACATCATCGGGTATCAAATAAATCAAACACGATAATATTAACTTGTATTCTTGTTTGGTTTTTTAGCCACCACAATGGTTACACTGTTTAAGAGCCTGATAACCCCAGGATAAATTTTTCTTAACTAGAACAAACTGGCTGTTGAACACATATTTTACGAGTCTATTGCACCTATTTTCTCTACAAGATTGTCTAACATCGTATTAACATCAAGTTGGCCTATAAATAATAACTATATTAGTGCTATACCTCTGGTGATGAGAAGGCGGACAGATCAAGATGAGCACCTGCATGGGCCAAGGCACTGGCTGCTTCTTTCTACAGAGGGCACGAGGTTAGAAGAAAAATAACTGCATGTACATTTCTCTTGGTATTATACGTACTTGACCTTAACAGCAACTGTCTAATGCTTCTGAACCAGTTATAGCTTGCCAGCACACCTTAGTGCAGACCAGAAAATATACATTGGCAACAAACTGTTGAAGGTTCCAGATGGTTGAAATAGCTTAGGTTCTCGTTTCTTTAACATTTTATTGACTAGAGTACACAGTTGAAAAATTAGGAAATTCTATAGGTTCTAACAAGAACACAAATGCATGGTGTATTCCGTAACCCTCAAGTATCTACATTGGTAACTCTCTACTGTAGATATTACACCATACACTCTCTAACATCTTCTGTAACTTACCCCCCAACCAGGGAAGCTTGCTCCTTCCCACTGGCTCTCAAAGTCTGCCTTGACTTTCTCGAGTTCTTCGCCAATGTCAAGCAGTGGCTTGAGACGTCTTGTGTAGCCTTGAAGGTATTCAAAAATCAACTCCAAGTATCTAGGGATGAGAAACACGATCAGAAAAAACTGTGTTCTGGGTGCCTTAGGGTGCATATCGCCATCCAAAGAACTGAAAACATGTACTTATTGGACACAACAGAGAAGTCAAACTTACACTCTCAAAGCACCGAAACTTGAGTTCAATGCACTAGACTACTCCGCCCCCCAAAAAACAATTTAAAAAAAAAAAACATTTTCATACACACCTTCTATATTCAGCGTTCTTGCGCTCTTTCGGAATAATAAACAGTTGGTCAAATGTCGCAAGATACGTCAAGTAATCTATTTTCTGTACATAACAAGAATAAAATAGGATAACAAATAATTAGTTCAGTGGTTACTTTTTATAATTTTACTTATCCTTATTTTTGTATCCTCCAAGAGTTAGCAAATTTATGGTTAAGGACAATCCCAAAAGGGAAACCCACAAGGGAAACCCACGAGGTCAATTTGCTTTTAACCCAGACCCTCTTGTGGTCAAATTTGAGAAAACTAGCACTGTGCTACTACAAGTGTTTCAAGGCTATTTTTTTAAGGTTAACAATCAAGGGTTGGTGGAGATGGCTTGGGCGGTGGAGTGCTCGACTCTCGGTTCCAAAATCGTAAGTTCTAGTCCACGACAGGGTCTTCCTTAGTTCAACCAGCTGTAAATTAGTAACTTGTCCCATTAAGAGAATAAGTGGACAAAGGCGGCAGAGACGAGGAATTGCCTAGGCATATTTCACTCTACTGAGATATCTCCATTGGTCTGATAAAGCTATGGGACAAAGAGAAGAAAGAAAATGACAAGTACCTCAATGTTCTTGAGGTTGATGTATTTATCATAGCATTCATGGAGATCCAAGTATTTTCCGTAGCCTTCCTCATCAGTGAATTCCACCAAAGTCTGCGTGTCCTCCGTCATGCTAGCTCGTTCCTCTTCAATCTTCTCATACTCGTACGACATCGGGATGGCAACCTAGCGGACAACCACAACAAAGCTACACAATTAACATGAGAAGACAAAAGGGCTCGTAGTTCACATGAGAAGACAACAACTTTTCTGCAATAGTTTTTGTGCAATCTGGCCTGAAATGTTACCCGTCGTGACAACATATTTTTCAGTTCGACTTGTGAAATTTAAGGGATAATCCATTTTAGTATTCGACCTTATCTCATATAAGAAACTTCTAATCTACTGTATTAGACAAGATAATCACAAAAAGTACCATTACAGAACTGAACATACATTTTCCAGCATTGCATTGTTGGGTGTTTTGTTTTCATGCAATTATTCTTCTTGTTTTGTGGTAGAACTTTCGCAAGCTCTGCCATTTGTAGGCCTACTGGTTGTTGTATCCATAATTAGAAATCTCTATTACCGAATTCTTAACAACGCTAACTGACCTCATTAGGGTGTTTCCTGTAGAAGTCCTTGATGGTCTTTAGCCTGCCGTAAAATTCCTGAAATTCGTTGGGACCAGATAATGCCTGCACCTCTTCCTTACGTAAGCTGGATGACAGGAGACGACAATAACATGGACATTTTTCAATGACAAACAGCCGAATGCCACTTATCAAATGTAGTGACAGACTTGAGGCTCAAAGACCTTGCTCAACAGGATAGGGCTTTCCCTATCATTGTCCTTAGATAGTAAAACAGGCTGCCTAAAACTATCAGGTGTTCCTTTAAGGTCAACAGATTAAAATTTATAAGATCACCACTTTCTTTCTTTTGTAATTGTTCGATTGGTAATGTTTTTTGTTTTTTTGGGGAGGGGGGGGAGGAAACATTGGGGGAGGTTGCTTGAGTGTAGGGCATATTTATTATTACCAGTAGTGTTATTACTGGTCTTGCACATTAGACTTTTTTTGTCTGTCAGTGTGTGATATTGCTCGACACATTAATGACAGGATTGGACATGGTAGGGTGAGATATTAGCTACATCTAAAGACATTTAAGTAGTGTGAGTTTCAAATAATTATTATTTCCTAGCAGAAGAGAATCAACTCCCGAGCATGAGCTATGGACTTTCTTTACATACCCATCTCTGTCTTCATAAATATCCATCAGTGTGTCAGAGTCATTCAAGTATTTCTGGGAAAAATGAATGAAAACATCAACAAAAACAAATTAGGGTGATTGGCAATTTAAGGTCAGCAAACCTTTGCAGTACCACAGTTACTTATAAAAGATTATGTTGTTTTTTCTACCCTAATTCTTAGCTTTTCTTAATGCAAAAAAGACAAAAACAAAAGCACAATTTGCCAATAAAACATTGACAATATCACCATCGTATGAAAACACCTAATTACAGCACGGCCTAAGCTATAGCGACAAATCAATATCAAAATTCCCTCAACAGAAATATTCAAAGGGGGTTAGGTTTATTAACTTGCAGATATTCCTTGAATCAAAACTTACATCAAGTAGTTTCTTGGTTCTGTGGTCAGAGTTGATGTGTTCACGATTCTGTGGGCAAATTTAAAAAACAAGAGAAATAGGCCTTCTGCCAGTTCTGGTTAGTTGAATAAAAACAACTGTCGTTCTTATTGGCTAAAGTTACTCCAGAAAACCCGTCCACTCACGATTTTATGACTAGTCCTGTAATTGACATCATAGTGATGTGAAGGCCGGGTACAAGGATGTTTATACAAAAAGAGACGTGGTCTACATGCACAGGCTACACCGAACACGGTGAGTAGGCCTAGCTAGGCTTTAGGCCTACACTACACAGTACACTTACCGAACTCTTTTTGTGCAGTGTTTCTTTGACCATGGCTTCCGTGATTCGCTCTCTCTCCTCGTGTAACCGCCTCTGTTGCTCCAGAATTGTCTCCATTTTGTGCTAGATACGTTCCCTACCAATAAAATAACTATAATAGCAATCGCTTTTCAAATAAATACTTTAATTGAGTAAATTTTTAGCCTAGGCGTACGTAGATAGTTCACGTTTCTTGAACCTAAGCCACGCGCCACCGATAGAGGGCGGATTTTCTCTAAGAAGAGAGCACCACCAAGAGTTCGAATTCGGTTAGCTTTTGCCTATACATAATGTACAGTGTACCATGCATAGAGTAGTTAGATACAGACGTTATACACATACAATTAATTACGATACAGCCGCGCACTGCATGTACTAGCTAGCTGTCTAGATCGTTCGTGTCATTTCGTAAACGGGAGTTGCTCTTCTTATGTCAGTGAGATCTTAGAAAGATGTTTTCCAGAGTAATTGCATGTACAACTACAAGGTATATTCATACTATAGTCATATTTGTACGTACTTAAATTTCAACAGCTATTGCACCAGCAGCAGCACTGACTCAGACTAGAGTGAAGCCTAGATAAATTAGTTCCATGAATCCATGGCATGATATGGTTGTGGGGGTGTGCATGTGCATGGCATGAATAACAAATGGTATCGGTAACAATTTACATTTTATTTCTTTGTAATTTGTATAGGCTCCTGGCCAGCCGCAGTAGTCTTGCTACATCTCGCCTTGAGCACACACTACCACCATTGCCATATGAATACAATGCACTCGTTCCTGTCGTCAACGCTGACATCATGGAGATACATCATGCCAAACATCATGCGACCTATGTCAATAATCTCAACAACGTTGAGAAACAGTTAGCGGAAGCAACAAAAGCTGGTGTGAAACCTGCTATAGTGGCCACCTGCCCAATAACCTTATGTAAAGGCCACCTGACCAAAGTGGCCACTTTTTTCCATTTTGGTGTGGTATTGATAGAATGTAATATTCAATATCGGATAACTATCGATTGTCTAGCATTAGATATTTAGGGAGGTTAGGAGACGGTGGGGGTAGCCTAGCTACCACACTTGAGGTTATCTAATCATATATCTAAGAATAGCTGATAATATCAATATCCAATTATCAGATATTCTATATTATACATGGATACCGCACCTACCTCCTTTTCTAGTCCCTTGGTAGGTCACTTTATACAAGTTTGATTGTAGTTAAAGCACACTGTTTTCTGATGTCATTTGTAGTTAGCAACCGGTTGAATACAGTTGCGTGATGCATTTGAGTAACAGCACTAATATGCGTGCTGTTGTATACTCTGACGTTACAGATTGGTCATTGTTCGAGTTTCTGTTGAAACTTCCGCCTTCCACTGTTTTTTCTTCCTAAATAACTTAACATACTCGCACACAGCTGTACAATTTTCATCAATACCCCAATGTTATCGCATCAGAAAACTAAGGAAGCATTAGAATGGCAAGCAGTGCTTCTTACTAGGCTTAACATTTGTCTACGTCCAGGTGATACCGGCAAGCTGATCAGTCTGCAGCAAGCTCATAGGTTTAATGGAGGCGGTCACATCAATCACTCCATATTCTGGACGGTGCTATCTCCCGACGGCGGGGGCCAACCAGAAGGTAATGGACAAGGCACCTTGAAGTCCCTCTTGCTTTATTCTCTATTGCCATTCCTATGATTAGGGCTGGCCAAGTGAGCAATACATTTTAAAACAAAATGTTAGGCGGTTTCTTAAGCTGAGTGCATCGCCCAATTCTCACCACTTTAAATTATGTGGGCATTCAAACATGCTTAGTTATTTTGGGCTGTAGTTTACAAAGCATGCCCGTTTCTCCCATGTGTGACTGGGTTAAGTGAGAGAGTGCCTCGCTTACGTTAGAGTGCCTCTAGGTACATCATCAGGGTTGCAATAACACTTGGGAGTTACTTGTGAAGGGAGACACGCAGCAAATATGGAAATCGAGAGTGAAAATCTAAAATATTGATGTATGTTCTTTTTTGTAACATATCAAACCAGCAACCTGTGGACACCCACAAGATGCTAGCTGTTTATGTACCGGTACTCAAGAAACCAACAATGAGAGCATTGTTTGTATCAGCATGTTTGCTCGTTTATTGTTTACAGGTGATCTTCTGTCGGCTATTCATCGTGACTTCGGCTCCTTCGACACCATGAAGGATAAACTGACAGCAGCCTCCGTTGCTATCCAGGGCTCAGGGTGGGGTTGGTTGGGTTATAACAAGGCAACCGGGGCCCTAAGCATAGCCACATGTGCCAATCAAGACCCATTGGAAGCCACAACAGGTGAATTAAAATGTTATAGATGTTTGATGGATTTTGTATGGTATTAAACAAAATATGACAGGTGTACCAGATTCAGCCAGTATGAATACACTGTGAATTGAAACTATTTATAAATTATTCCTGCAGGTCTAGTACCCTTGTTCGGCATTGATGTCTGGGAGCATGCCTATTACCTCCAGTACAAGAACGTTAGACCAGACTATGTCAAGGCCATCTTCAATGTTGCTAACTGGTCCAACATTGAGGAGCGATACGGACAAGCTTTAACCAACTCTTAAGCACACTTGTCATTTCTGTTTGGGGTTATAATAAACATTGTGTGGGAGTGCGTATAATCAAGATACTTACTGGCAGATCTGACTGCAGGTACATACTCTAAATATGTCAATATTGTAATCTTTGTTTGATTCTAGTACGTTTGATTGGCTATTCAAATTTGTGTACATAGATGCCCCTAGGCATTGCCGTGGTTTACGACAACTATTCTGTTAATTCATTGGAAAAATTGCAAAACGTTTTGGGCTAAAATTAAAAATTGTACATGCTAACCTAATAAAAGATGATTTTCGGCTAAACCTCTTGACATTTGAAAACAAATTTGCGTTGAAGATCAAATTTAGAAATTAAAATAATGGTTTAATTTGGAAGTAATGATCACAAGTTGAGTCAAATATCTGTTTTATTACCGGTACTTGAATAGTGAAATTGAATGAAAAAAAATAAGAGGTAATCTTAGTTTTTTAGGCAAATTGTGTTCATGAGACCTGGACAAAAGCACAAAAATGTAATCCAGTATTTTGTAATTTTGAATTCTCCAATAATATCTATAATTTGTAGACCTAAATTGCAAGCTTTCTAAATTGTCCATAGAGTGAAGTAACATGTAAATAGATGCCGTATTTCCAGTAATTTCTGCAGTCTTCTCACCATACATACCCATGCACAGTGGTCAGCAGATTGTGGTGGAGTTTAAAAAACAGCTTCAATCGAACCACAACAGGCAAAAACCAAAATTTTACCAATCAACCGAGGATTATACTTAGCTTGCTTCAGTTTGGCCTGGTCTAAATCACAAAACAGCCGTCTTGCAAAATTATGGATGGTTCCGAAAGTTGTTCACAATATAATAGTACACCCTATTAGGATTCTTCATGATTGGATTGATTGTGGGTACCAGCCATTTCAAAATGTGCCATAAGTCTTTACTTTTACAGAGCAACCAGTGAAGTAATTCCTCCGTTTGTGCTCACATGGGCTAAAAATTAGTACAAAACAGAACAATTCCTACAATGGTCACCCATTATTTTATTACTAATTTGACATGTATCTGCCCTTAAAATAAAAAACATCTCTGAGCATCAAAATACATTTTGTTTTATACGGTTTGAAAGGGCAGAAATTACCTCCTTAATGTAATCTTCCAATTCAGCACTAGTCCTTATTATTTAAATTTCCGAACCTCGAAGATTAAAGTAATCTCTGAGCATCAAAATACCTTCATTTTTTTATTCGGTTTGAAAGAGCAGAAATTACCTCCTTAATGTAATCTTCCAATTCAGCACTAGTCGATATTCCAAACCTTGAAGATTACAGTGATTGCAACGTTTGTATTACAATATTTAAGAATCTTAATCGCTGATATCATCAACCACAATACCCTACCTTTAAATAACTGCTCTCTTTGATTAGTTTACCACTTTTCCCTTATTATTTTAAACATTTTTAAATTTTGGTCGAAAATGAACGATTACGACCAGTCACTATCTAGTTTTCATGAGAAAAATATTCTGCAACTATCAGTGGATGATTTTTGTTTTCATACCAATTCGACATTTCAAATAACTTCTCAAGGTGTCACAATGCGATTATCTAAGGCATGTATCTGACAAATATGCTGCATCTGGTTGAGTTGGCACAAAATATGCTACCTTTGTGTTTCCATATCATTAGTCTGTAGACTAACCTCGTGCCAAATCATCCCCCGGTAGATTATCTCGGAAGCAGCCAGATTATCCTACAGCAAAAACAAATCAAACGTAAGATACAAGGCTCTGCCGTGGTGACGAAAGTAATACGGCAAATCCAGGAGTGAGTTATCCAAAACATATACACCCCAAAAACTTACCAAGTTTGAAGTTTTCATGAGTATCTACATACTACACGCTCCATCCACCATCCACTCTGAACTCTGTTCCAGTAACGAAACTTGCCTGAAATACACAAATTTACCATAAATACTCATTACTTATAAGTGACAACATTATCCTCCTACAGTACTAGGTAAATTATCTCAGGAAACTTTCACTATATTGTTTGAGCCCTAGCAGAGAAGGAATCAATGGTATAAGGCACCGATTCCCAATGAGACGCAGTGAGAAAAACAGATGTTGTGGCCCTTGGCTTAGAATTCTTGGCATAATTTGGCGTTTGGGGGAAAACTAATGGAAGAACACCTGTATAAAGCTTTGGAAATATACGTTTGATTCTTTGTAGAACCTACACTGTTTCAGACAATAGGTGTTAAAATGTGGCACACTGATTTCCATTGAACCAATTGGACAACCCCTGAAATTGTTCTGTCAACCCTAGTGGAATGGCCCTTAAATCTGTTGACAATTAACATTGTTATACCACGGTAATAGATTGTGAATTTTGATTGGTCGAGAAGCGTTTACGTGACATGGCACAAAAACGCATGTATGCTATGTACGCGTGGTACATTAGTTCATGTACCTCTAGGGGTACATGAACTTTCTCTTTCCCGCTACTGAAAGTGGCAATTGCACCGCGTTATATTAGTGTGACCTCGGTTGTAGCTACGCTGGTACTACGTAAATTGATGTCTGTTCCTGTGCGATGTAAACGGGGAACAGTGAAGTTAGCTTCGCCTCGGTGCCATTTGCCCCCTCGGGTGTACAAAACACCATGGATGTCACAGCAGGCAACAATTGTATAATGATATTATACTAGCCTCATCTGAAGCTAGAAACAGTGCGATATTAGCTACTTCCTGCGCTGTTCCAAACCGTCCTGAAGGCTGTCGGCTCATAAAGAACGCCCTGGCCTGCATACAAATCAGAACAGACAACCAAATCTGGGTTAGATTTTTAGGAATCATTTTCCCTGCTCTGTCAAAGATATGTACATGTGGACGCAACGATATTCAGCATGTCCAGTCTTGAAGCCTCATCAGTGCCCCTGGTTACTGTTTCGATGCCCCTCAACATAGTCTCGGTTCCCTGAGCATAGCCTCGGTCTCCCTGAGCATAGCCTCGGTCTCCCTGAGCATAGCCTTAAATTGGTGTACCTGGGCATAAACAATGCCTGTGGGCATAACCACAGTGCCCCTGGTCATAACCTTATTGTCCCTAGGCACAGCGTCCATGGCCTATGTGCTCCTGGCCACAGCCTGTATCCCTGGGCATAGCTTCAGTGCCGTTGCCTTTGCCTTAAATTATCATTCCATTGACCTTTTGTAATGGAACCACCATTTCACTAAGAAAAACACTCCTGAGAGAATTATTCCTCAGAGAATTTCCTCTTTTCAGTCGCGGACCCACCTTTTCTACGTCTCCTTGTTCGGCAATCCGTCCCTGTAAAGACGGAGTATCGATGGTTCCAGGGCAAACACAGTTACATCGTATACCTTCTTTAACATAGTCGCAGGCCACTGCCCTGGACATGCCAATAATAGCTGCCTTAGTAGCAGCATAGATACATCGCTGTGGAGAAGCTACATCAAACAACAAAGAGGAAATATACTACACGTTATACTCAATAACACGTTTCCACAATGAATCATACTGAAAAATGGTGTAGAGGAGATGGCAGATAGTAATGCATTGAGGGAGAGGGGAGGGGTAGAGGGGTAGAGGGAAGGGATAGAGGGGTAGAGAGAGAGGAGGGGTAGAGGGGAGGGGTAGAGGGGAAGGAGAAGGAAGAGGAGAGGGGAAGGGAAGAGGAGAGGGGAAGGGAAGAGGGGAGGGGATCAGATAAGATGGGGGGGGGGGTTAGGGGTTAGGGGGAAGTGGGAAGAAAGGGAGGAGGGGGCAAGGGGAAGGCAGGAAGAGGGAAGTGGAAAAGGAGGATAAGGAAGAGAGGGTGGGGACTCCAGTGGCATACTTTCCCTTGTCTGTAGATCCTGGGTTCGAACCACAATGATACCAACTCATGCTTTTTGCTCCCTACCTAACCTTGTAGGTTTTTATCAAATGGGGGCTTTTCTTCCACCAATATCAGTGCAACGAATGCAAAGAGGAGAGGCCTATATGTCCAACACTGTACCTTTTAAACTTGATACTAAGGAGGCCATGTTGACAATGCTTCCTGATTTGTTAGCTATCATCTTGAGAAAACAAATATTTACAAAATTATTATTAGATGTTTTGGTATCCCAGTTTGAACATTGGGTATTTTTTTTAATTATAAATAGAGGACGACTTATGACAGTATCATCTGTTATGTTTGGTACTGTACATCAATGTTAAGGGGTTATAATCAAGACCTGCGGTACATTTATACTGATAATGGGTACTGTCAGAAATTATGCCCTAACTTTTATAAGAAATTAGGGCATGAGTTGACAAGTTTAGTATTTAAGTTTACTTTGACTTATTGTTTGTAAGTTACATTAGTATACCTGTCGCCCGCGCTTGCGGGCTAAATACCTGTTGATGCTGGATTGATGATTTGTTGATCGGATTGTTTCGCACATACTTATGGTCGTTCGCCCGTGTGCGTACGGTGCATGTACTGTTTAAAATGCACATTAGTTTGTGTACTTGGACGCATTTATGCTACCACGTGGCAATGCACGGCGTGCTGCGCAGCGCTTCACGCTCTGCGCGCTGATGGCGACGTGTTTGATGGCGACGCAAAGGAGGAGCAGCGCATTATATTAGTAGTATAGATTTTAAGACATAAACACATACCTTAGGTAGAAAGGCTTTTATCATATTAAACCCAGATTTGACATTTAGGTTAAACGAAAAGTCAAAGTCTTTTTCTGTTGTATCCAAGATGGTCCCATGAAAGACAAAACTGTCACAGAAAATCATACAAAATTAATGCCTAGGATTTATCAGTGTATCTAGGATAACAATTTGGAAACTTGATAGCTTCAAACCAATGTGACAGTAGCAGTTTTATCTAATAGTCAGAAATAAGGGGCATAATTGCATGGTATTGAAAGTAAAGAATCAACACTTTGCAGTAAATTCAGAAACTTTGGTAACGACAGAGTAAATACCGTATATCCTCTAATAAACGCCCCGGGGGCGATTCATTTTTTAAAAAGGGGGGCGTTTATTAGGGGTAAATT
>JAVCKS010032567.1:0-12116 GCA_032273685.1 Pteraster tesselatus | reverse complement strand
GTGGGTGGGTGTCGCTAGGGGCAACATACAGAGGGCAGTTTTTCATGTGATCAAACAAAGCTCTAGGAGAAAATCTCCACGTCCCAACTAACCCCCATCTCCCCTACATGGAGTTTATTAAGCTGGTCATAATACGGGGTGGTTGAGGAACTTGATCAGGATATGTCGGGGCTTGTCCAATGGTTGCTTAGGAGATCTTCCAGTGCGATGAGCATTCTCTACGGAAATGTCAGGCCGGTGGAAGTTATTGGCATCACCAAAGTCCCTATGAATATTGTTGGATGCAACAACACCAGAGGAAAGGCTGACAATTTTATTGTTGTTGTTGATTCTTTCTTTATTCTTGATAGCTCTTTCAATACAATGTACTGGTCTCCCAAGAGGTCCACATTTAAATGAAATAATATCTTATTAAAAATTTTAAATCAAACACAAATACATTATATACAATATGTAAAAAGGAAGAAATGAAAATGGTGTAAATGGTAATGGTAGAGTTATTTAGATAAACCTAAATTAAATAGTTACAGTACCGCTCAAAAGAACGGTCATGTTACGCGAAACCGATTACGCGTACGGGGCTACGCAAATTGCGTATAATTTTTGTATTTTAGCTAAGCTCATTAAACTGCTAAGCAGCTTGTCCCGCTTACGCCAAGGAACGCGTGTTGCCCGTGGTCATGTAAAGAGTTTGTTAAAAGCGGCGATCGTTTTGCGTAGCGTTCGCGTATATTTCGCGCAAACTTTGCGTAGCCTTTGCGTAGCCACGTTTGCCGCGGTGCCCTCAATTAGGCCTACATTATAATTAAAATAAAAACATTCCTACCTGTGTCTAGTGTGATTATTTTATTAAAATCGTACTTACTATTTTAGGGCTGCCGCTAGCCGGCCGGCCTCTAGTATAATTAAACGTCCGCCGATTAAAATTAGACCATATCGAAAACAACCGTACCGTTCACGTGGGGGAAAACTAGTATTTTCCCAAGTATGTTACACTGTATTGTTATAGAGGGCGTACTCTCGGTGGATGAAAAATCACATGCAGAGTCTAGGATGACGGTGTCGTAATACCATGGGGGCTGGCACGCCTCGAATAAGGCTAACCGTCCGCGTGATAAGGCCTAAAAAAAACTTGCTTGTTTGCCGTCATATCCACCGCCGCGTTCGCATATATTTTGCGTAAACTTTGCGTAGCCTTTGCGTAGCATTCACGGATTATTTTGACAATATGCAGCAGTGCCCTGCCACGTTTGCCGCGGTGCCCTCTTTCTAGGCCTACATTATAAGTAAAATAAAAACATTCCTACCTGTGTCTAGTGTGATTATTTTATTAAAATCGTACTTAATATTTTAGGGCTACCGTTTGATGCTGATGTTTATCGATACGTTTTGTTGTTTGTTGTTTTTGTTGTTTTTCAGGAGAATGTTACGGACAGGAAAGTTGTATTTTTGTGACACATGTAATTAATTTTGGGGATTGCTTGCGTCATTGTTTCGCTGTTTGTTTTTGGATCCAAACAAATCTAATTATTAGTAAATAACCTTACCGCTTTGTGCAATACGTTGCGACCGATTTTAATGCTCAATTAATACATTGAACCATTTCGAACAGTACGTAGCGCTAGCGGCGTAGTACAGTGCATGTGTTCAATTTTGCAAATCATACTTTGAGCTTTGCGCGTATTATTGTTCATAAAATTTGCATAAATGTCTGGGGCGCGCGCGTTTGGCCCACATTTAGCCATCTAGCTACGTGGACCGGGAGATCCCATGCCAATGTACAGTAGCTTCGTACATGTACGTACATGTACGTACATGTATATACATGTACATGTACTAACATGTACATGTACTAACATGTACAAAACGTATGTGCAAGAGGGTAATAATTTATAGCAAACACTTATAGCAAATACTTTGAGTTTTGCAGTTTTGTATTTACTTATACAAATGACGGGCCCATGTATCTCTAGTGTTATGAAGTAACACATACAAATAAATTTAGTTCTATCTTTTGTTTTTATTGTTTGGCTCTGAGAAGAGCCGTTTTGTTTATAATTGTGGTTGTTGTTCAATAACCAGAAGCTTTGCCCTGTCTCTCAATGACTCTTGGGATCACCTTCTGCAAGTGTCCTATGTATTTCTCACACTTGTCTATGGTTACACTGTTGAGCCAGAAGTCCCGGATGCCAAGAACCAGTTGCTCTTTTGTTGATGGCTTAACATGCTTTCGTAGGTGGCTTTTAAGCTCTGCCCACACGTTCTGGATTGGGTTAAGGTCTGGGGATTCTGCTGGGGTATTCCACCAATTTATGCCGATCTCGCGCATGACTTGCTTAGAGTAACCACTGACGTGAGTGGGGCAATTATCCTGCTGAAACCTGTGACCCGCAGGAAACGTCCTCATTAAGAAAGGCTTAAGGTGTTCTCGCAAAATTGTGTCTGCGTAAAAATGAGAATCCATGATGCCCTCAAAAATGCATATGCCAGTTGGTCCTCGCTTGGAAATGCCAGCCCATACGTGAACTTTTATAGGATGTTTTGGCTTTCCCTTGAATGCAGCTGGCATATGCATTTTACGGAAGCATTTTTTGGAATGACGTTCAATCTGTACAGAACATTCGTCTGTCCAAATTACGTCTTCAAATGTTTCATTTGTGTCGACACAACGTTGCGCAAATTCCAGTCGTTTAGGCCGATTTGCGTGCCTAATTAGTTGGCAGTACTTGGTTTTAGTACAAACCCACTAAAGTTTCCTGCGGGTCCGGCGTAATGTTGATTGAGGAAAACTTTCGCCAGTTTCTTGCTGAATAATTTGTTGCAGATCTTGCGCGCTCAGCTCATCATTGCGCTCCAAACTTGCATCGATAATGTCGCGAATTTGCGGTGTGACTAGACTTTTACGTCCGGATTTTGGCTTATCGGCTAGTGTTGATGTCGTACGAACCCTCCCCAAGAACTTAGATATGCCACCCAACGAAATGTTTAAACCATCTTCCGCCAGAGCGTCCCTGATAGCTCGCTGAGAGTAACCACGGGCATTCAACAGAACAATTCTATTACGTGTGTACATACTATAGCGAGTCATTTTGGTAGAAAGACAGGGCGCGAATGGGCGTAATACTAACATTTGCTTCTTTATACTAATGCACATTCGCGTATATTTTGCGTAAGGTTTGCGTATATTTCGCAAATATTTTACAAATGATTTGCGATTGACAGTTTTTCGCCCCTATACATTTCCCCGCATATTTTGTGATTCAAATTTGCTGCCACTTTTGAATTTCAAACGATTTCTTACATTGAGGCCTATAATGCTTAAGAAATAAATAAGAGATGAAGTAATGGAACTGCGTTCTTTCAATGCAAGAAAGAAAGGTGACGCATGATTAAAACCATCAAAAACTCTTTTGTTCCTTGATAATTGTTCCCTAACTCGGCCAGACTTGGGTACATGTAGCGCATGACAAGCGAATACGATAACCGTTAAACGCTTCGATGCACGGTATACTGCTTGTACCGATGAATACCGTCTGACCGTGGTTTATACAGACACATATCAGTCTGTTTTTCCTGATTTGGCTGTAAAATAAGGACCGCAATAAAGTTATAGACCGGTATTCTAGTTCTTTGTGTCATTTAATCAAAGTAAAATTAGGACTAAAGTATCCTGATACATAATAGGCTAATTGTAATTTATGTTAGGCACATAGGCATGTACAATGTACATGTACAGGTCTGATTACTAATTAGGCCTAGCCTAGGGGTCTCTGATGTAGGCTAGGTCTAATCCATCATCTTAAATTAAGCCTAAGGTTAGGCCCGCCTAATATTTTTTTTTTTTGCGGCGGCTAATTGTTTTTAGGCCTGGGTCTATAGCTAGTATAGCCTATTATTTACTCTGATTCCCGACCTGGTAGTGGCCTAGCTAGTTTGTTAATTTATAACTATAGTACTAACTAAGCTAGGCAGCTGGTCTAGGCATAACATTCAATTAAAATAGGGTCGCATCAAATAAATTCGCGGTTATGAACCGATTTTCACAGCGTGGGCCTAGCCGCCTACCGCTGGTGTTTGTGCAAAATGCACTGCGGGGAAGCACAAATTTGAGGGTAATTACCTATCAGATGTAGTGCCGTGTGGCGGTATGATTTGATTTGGTCAACCAGAAATTGCGAAAATGGTATTTGATTGTTTAATAATTGTGACCCGCTCCAGGAAAAGGTGATATAAGTCGCAAAAATGGAAAATGAGTTATATACATGACTGGAAAGCCCACATTGTAAGCTTTAATTTGGTATATAATGTAGAACTGATGGCATTTGTAAAAACATTAGGAACATTGTACTAAAGTTCAGTCGAGTATCATTGGACAGTTTGTTCCCAAGGTTTACGGCTCTATAATGAAATGAACATCTACCTGGAACTGAATTCAAAGATGGATGAAGTAGGCAATTAAACATTTGGCTGCGAATACCTTTGGAATGTGCAGATTCACTGAATAAGAAATTAGATAAGTAACAGGTTGCATTGCCTTGCAAACATTTAAATGGTGTGAGAAGTATTTGTAAAGTCCATCTTTTATCCAGTTTACTCCAGTTAAGCGAATTCATTAATTCATCAATTGGAGTTCTCAGCAGAGAGAAAGGATTTACCATTGCAACAATGGTATCAGTTATATATTCTCGACATCCTCGTTGTCTCTTCTGATTCTTGACTGGTCAAGATCTTTCAGAGATTTGCCCGATTCATCCTTTCCCCCCATCGCACGACATTCCTCAGCAGTGCCAGCTCCTAAGATTCATCCCTACATGTACCTTCCCACCCTTTTTTTAAAGCTTCGCTTGATAGTTTGTTCAGTTACCACGTAGCAATCAACTTGACTGAATCCGTGATCTGTTTGTCGTTGAATAACAAATTCTCTTAGGAGTGAGTAGTTGACAGACTTTCCATTTTGGCGATGTACGATCGAGGCAAGTATCTAGTTATAAGCAAGGTACCAAGGCACAATGCTCTTAAGTGTGGAAAGATGAAGCAGCCAATTGTGTTCACAGGTAGCTCTCAAGAACAGCAGCATGTCCATGTAAGTGCTCCAAAAATTAAACATTGGATAGTTTGCCCTCATTCAAGCAACGTATACATTGTTCTAGTTCAACATTGATGAAAATCTTTCTAACTGCAATGCCTCTGTGTAGTCTGATGATGGTCTCATTGCACTTAATTCTCTAAGTGCTTCTACCACTCCTTGACAATCATCTGAGTTGAGACAAGACAGAAACGCCTGGTCATAAGTTAAATGAGCTCTAATGCTCCTGTTGTAGTGTCGTCCATTCATGACTCCATGGATGAGTCCAGTCTGAGTCACTTCAGCCTCAATTAGCCCATCTTCCAATCCAGCGTCTTGGAATCTTTTCCCAATGCATGCTAGAAATGACAGTGTTGTATAGATATTTCCCATATGTAACACAAGATGTTTTTGAAAGCTTGAAGATTGCCACCTGATCTCCTGAGTTTTATTGTTCATATGGCTTGATGGTGGTGATGGTTGAACAACTAATCATTCTTCGATTAATGAATGTGATTTACTTCAATGTGCATGCATAACACTCAGGGTTGTGGTACCTTTTCCACTAGGGGTTTCCTCTTTGAAGTTGTTGTTGTCCCAAGTTGGCAAACCCATCAGGAATGACAGTTTCTCTGCTTCCCTGTTGTGTTGCAAGAGCCGTGTCATGCCGTTTTTTATGTATGTACTGTACTTCATGTAGAATCTTTTGTAGACTTCATCAATAGCCAGTTCATGTCCATTACAGGAAATAGCAGAGGTGTCGATGTTTGAGACAATAGTCATTCACGCTGGAGCGTGAATGACTGAGGATCCATTTGTTCTTTATGCACCGAACTGGAAGGACGTGCTCACTTCTCCGGCAGGCGGCACTAGTTTCAGCTGGTTCTTCTTTACTGCCGCACTTCACAGGGGTGTTCCTCTTTATCTTCCACCTTCGTACTCCACCGTTTTTTCTCTGCGGGCAATTTTACAAGTATCTGATTGGAAACATTACACTATCTGAATAAATTTGAAAACTTTTACATCATTTATTTATTCCATTATTTACCATACACTATGTGAAGAACAATTAAAGCTCGAATAAACTGAATGGAAACTTAAATCAATTTGAGTTACCACTTTTGAAAGTTACATGTAGGGCCTAACACTACAGTACTATTCTATTGTACCACTACTATAGTAGTAGTACTAGTGCTAGTACTAGCAGTTAGAATGCATGTGACTGCCAGCAATAATTATAAAAATTGGGATATCATCTGGGATACAAACAATAGGATTCCGCTAAGGTAAATTTGGTTATAACGCCTATTTTTAATAGTAATTATTTTTAGGCCCCAAGGCCTATATTTTACAAACATTTCTAAAAATGGATAACGTCAAGTCTTTTATGCTGCAATTTTGTTGGTCACCCAACTCGGGTTCTGGGGCTTCATTGGAAGCTACTTTCAGGAAGTTCTGAGCCCTTTCTCGATCCGACCCGATCTGTCTAATTTATTCCGTTGAATTTCTTCCATGATACAATGTATGTCTGTGAAGGGCGTTTCCTTTATTAAACTTTCCTTTATTTCTAACAATCTGGCAAATGACACACCGTTTGCTGGAGGTTACCTCCTAAATTTCTGACGTAATTACCCTAATACAATCAATACAAGGTACATAGGGCCTCTTTGACTCTGGTACTGCAACCGGTTTGTAATCAGTTGGCAGTAAAAATGTTTGTCGGAGAGTTAATTATAGTGCAGATTTCTTGCAGTTTGTTGTTATTAAGGAATGTCAAAACACATACCGTACTGTAAGTCGTATACTAAACGGTCCATGAAATAGGGTTTTTAATAGTTTAAACAGTAGTTTATTACTGTATAAAGGATATTTAATATGTTAATGGGGTATAAATATGTCCAGCAAATAATTTAAACAAAATCGGAAAGTGTTTTGGGGATTTAGCCCCGCCCCTCGAAAATTGTAATTTTGCATGACGCGTTTTACGTGTGTGTCACAGTATACACAATCGCAGTATTTTGCAGCTTTATTCTCAAAATTTGGGCCTTGAATGATATTTCTTTGGAAATATGCCGAACAGGTGTGTTGCTGCTGGGTGCAGCAACACTGCTAGAGATGGTGTTAGCGTCCATGTTTTCCATTGGACCCAAAATATCGTAGGATTTGGACCGATAAAATCAGGCTGACGAGGGCGAAATGGACAGGCCCGCCCAAACACAGTAGTTTGTGCAGCGTTCACTTTGAGCCACATTGCTTCGAACCGAGCATGCCGAATCATTTCGCATGACGGCAAAAGCAACTTTGAAGCATGATGCCATACCATATTCTTTTTGAGCAAGAAGGCAACCAAGAAGCCATCGGAAAAGGAGAAACCTCGAGGAGCGCTCGGCGAACGTGAAAAATGCGGCTAAGTTTCAACCTTGCTTCAGCAAGTTTTCTCAAAATCTGGCCGGTGGAGTCGACTCGACTCCCCGGCCAACATTTCATATGAATTTAGGCCTAACGTTAGTGCACTTTTTAAATGTTTTTTATCGATAACCTCCAGATTTCAAGCGAAATAAACAGTTTAGAATAATGGTTTATATTAGTTCAACTTAATGTAATATATCACGATATCGGTAAATGTTTCATGACAAGATGATAAAGTCCGTGCCTGCCACCGGCATCGAGGCTAGCTCACGGCCCGCGCTCCGGTCGCCGCACGCGTTAACTCTCAGGGTACACAGTGGTGAGCCAAGGAGCTATATACATCCAGCTCCTTGCGGTGAGCTAGCTTCACAAGCGCCGACATGACAGGCAGGTAATTGCCGTCGGGCCGGGTGTCGGGCCATGTGTGCATTATGCACGCGGCATGCCATTGATTGCTGGTCGATCGACTCCGAGTTTCTCATGTTTCTTCATCAATAGGAGAGTTGACCCGAATTGTAAACATTCATAATACGCAAACATGCAAGGCATTCCACCGTCTGGTACCAGTGCGCGCTCTTGTTTGGGCTATACATGTAGTAGTATGTGTTTAATACACTGACTTTATTGACGTCACGGCCAGCACCACCCTTATCAAGTATTTAATTTCAAACGAGGGGGGTGATATTTCAAACGCTAATTAAACAAAACAAAAGTCTGTTAAAAAAACTTTTTTTAGTATCTGACATATTGTAATAATAAACATTTACCGAATAAAACAGGGAGTGCTTGTTCACCACTGCATAGACCCTTTAAAATTCTCTCTAAACCATGTTTAAATATTCCCTAATTGTGTGTCTTGTCTGTTCTCATGTGTATGGTGGCTGTACCGCTGTCTATCTGTTTGTCTGTCTGTGTACCTGTATATATGTGTACCTGTCTGTCTGTCTTGCTGTCTGTCTTGCTGTCTGTCTTGCTGTCTGTCTTGCTGTCTGTCTTGCTGTCTGTCTTAGTGTCTGTCTTGGTGTCTGTCTTGCTGACTGTCTGCCTTAATGTTTAACATGTAAGAACAATCATGAATCCAGAAATGTAAGTTGCCCTTTGAGTGTGGACATGAGAGTGCACAATTTGTGGCCTTGTCCCATGGCCTAGTAGTATAAAACAAATATTGGAAAAAAACCCAATTGCAACCAATAATAAAATGTATTGATTCATTTGTTTTCGGGGGTTATCATCTTCTTTAGGATAGCCAACAGTGAGCGAGCCGTATCTTCACAGCCATTTTCTGCTAATGAGCCTGCATCGTTTGACAAGTTTGAAGAAAAGAAGAGGCAACACTCTTCCACACGTAGCAAAGCAGTAAAGACATTTTTTGGAAAAACTGCTAAAAGTCCAAACAGAGGTATGGTTTCAGTTTGTCAACTTTGCCATTACAATCAACAAAAACTCCTAATAAAGAAGTCTTAATAAAATTGACCTTGGTTTTATCCCAAAAGTTGAATTTTAATTGACTTGTTTTAATGACCCTTCCCATGTACATGTATTCTGCCATGAAAGTTTGTATCATAGGCATCAAAAGTTATAGATTTAGCGGTTGAAAAAAAATCTAAACAAAGCACATTCTGCCAACAGATGAAATAGTGGCCAGAGCAACACTTTTTGTAGTTTTCAAAGAGGATATCGTCTGATCAGCAACTGAAAAGTTTGTGTTTCTGTTAGCACAGAGATAACGTCCTTATACATGTATGCCTAAAAGGCAAATAGTTTACAAGTGCTTAGTGCAAACATTTTTTTTATTTTCACAGAAATGGTTCCACCCCTGGAGAGAAAACACAGCACTGAGACCCAACGAGCTATGGGTGACTTCATGGAGTTCCTGAAGTTGCTGAATCGTCCTGCCGCTCAGGACCTTAACAAACAGTGTCGTGCCTTTGTGGAGAAGATTCTACACTCCACCCACCTCACCATTGATGAGCAGTGTGAACTTGTCCAGGATTTTTATTCCGCTATTGGAGATAGAATTAAAACACATGTTGTTTTCAAAGGTAAACTTACAAAAGGTAAATAAAGGTGTGTTTGTTTCTTAATATACGGTAGTAATTCACTTCAGACATCACCATCTGTGTCATTAAATTCACTTGGACATCACCAAGCAAATGCACAAGGAATTTTCTCAGTATATCCATACAGTACAGCTCAGAAGTAAAGGCAAATCCTCGCAAGTGCCCTCGCAAAATTTGCGAGCGTCCCGCGAGTTCCCCCGTAATTATACTTGCGAGCGTACGAGGGATGTCACTTGAACAACGTGTGCTGCGAGTGCTATAAATTATAATAAATTCTGCGAGTGCACACATTCTGATCGTGTGAATTTTAATCGAGAGCCGCGTCACGTGTTTTGGTACTGTACGTACATGTGTACACGTACTTTCACATATTCTAGGCTAATTCCGAGCTAATAAATTTTTTCTAATTTCTTGTTTACGTACTTTTGTCCAAACAAATTATACTATTTGTTAAACTAGGCCTATATCATTACCCTAAAAAGACCTGTACACGGGTTCTCATGAGGTGGTTCCCCCACAAATGCCCATTTGTCACTGTGCAAGCCAACTAAATCGTATGTTTCTCACCGGGGAAAACCCCTGATCACGGAATATTACCACTAAAACGGCGGCGCGCGCAGCGCAGCCACACACAAATTAGAATGAGCATGTACTGTATTTAGTAAATAAACAAGAAATACAAATGTAATCTACTTGTATCATAAAAGAGTCATACGCCTAGTCAGTTTGCGCAGAGTCAGACTTTTAGCAAGTCCAAGTCAAGCCACAGAGTCTCGTGGCAAGTCACAAGTCAGGTCACAAGTCCGTTACTACCAGCCGCCATGTTTGATGTGCAGGCGCTGGCCGTCGCGCACAAATAGTTTTTCAGCACTTCTATACATGTATGTCCAAATTGCCATGGTCGGTGTGGGGTTGAGATACATGCATGCAGTAATAATGTACAGTATGTGGGTCTTTCCATAAATAAGGGGGCCAAAGCGTGACATGGTGTTATATCTTAAAAGATAATGTACATGTACTTTCTATATTCTTTGCATGTTTAAGTGGTGGGGATAGCTCATACGTTAAATGTATAACTTCAATTCCTTGAATCAGATTTTTTGTTTTCATATACGATCCACAACTATCCATCACACTGTAACGGAGACACCGGTGTCTCAGTTGCCTGTTACACGGGGAAACTTGTGACTCTTTTGCCATAAATTAGTAGGTTTTCATTGAAAATTTAAATTTCAAAATATGTAAACATCATTGGTATACTGTAATTCAGCTATTTTCAATGAAAACCTTCAAACGTAGGCCAAGAAGTAAATGCCGACAGTTTAACCGAGACACTGGTGTCTTTGTTACACCTTGACTCAAAAAGTCTTCTCTCCCATGCATCATAAATGTCTGAATCTAGCAAAGTGCATAGTGCATGTTGAGAGTAAAAGCAGGATGGATAAATTTTGGAAGATACAAAGACATTTTGACCGATAAAAATATACCCATGTTTCTAAGAAGATTGCTCAACCAATGCATTCTAACAACTATGACATATGGATCAGAAACATGGTCATTGACAAAGGATTTAGAACAGAAGCTTGTGACTACTCAACGAGCTATAGAGAGAAAGATGTTGCATGTATCTCTTAGAGACAAAATCAATTACAAAGTCATACGCCAGAAAACAAAGGTTAAAGACATCATGGAGAAAATCAGAGAATCAAAGTGGAGATGGGCTCGGCATGTAGCAAGATTCCAGGACAATAGATGGACAAAGCGTTTAACAGAATGGCAACCAAGGGGATGGGAAAAAGAAGAAGAGTAGATGGAGAGATGACCTAACATCATACATGGGAACGGCCACTTGGACTAGGATAGAGACAGAAGAGAATGGAAATGTCGTGAGGAGGGCTTTGTCCAACGTCTGGATGAACTATAGCCTGATATATAGATAGATAGATAGTGCATGTAGCAGGTACATGTATTACATAAAATTATAAATGGACTTTGCTAGATTCAGACATTTATGATGCATAATAAGGGAGACTTTTTTGAGTCACGGTGTAACAAAGACTACGCACGGTTAGGCGGGAAACTATTGGCTCTTACTTCTTGGCCTACGTTTGAAGGCTTTCATTGAAAATAGCTGAATTACAGTGTACCAATGATGTTTACATATTAAACTTATGTTTACATACATGTACAGTACATGTATGAAATTTAAATTTTCAATGATAACCTACTATCTTATGGCCAAACAAGTCACAAGTTTCCCCGTGTAACAGGAAACTGAGACACCGGTGTCTCTGTTACAGTGTGATGGATAGTTTTGGGTCGTATATGAAAACAAATTAAAGTTATACATATATAGCGTATGAGCTATCCTCACCACTTAAACATGCAAAGAATATAAAAAGTACATGTACATTATCTTTTGAGATATAACCAACCACCACCACCACGGTCGCCACCAGCCGCCGCCGCCGCCGCCACCACCGTCGCCACCACCGTCGCCACCAACCACCACCGTCGCCACCAACCACCACCGTCGCCACCAACCACCACCGTCGCCACCAACCACCACCGTCGCCACCAAC
>JAVCKS010032556.1:0-12117 GCA_032273685.1 Pteraster tesselatus | reverse complement strand
TTAGAAGTAAACATTTGCCACATCTTAGAAGTAAACATTTGCCACATCTTAGAAGTAAACATTTGCCACATCTTAGAGGTTATATGACATACTTACCGCAGCCTGCCTTGTGGCTTCTTGGCCCACCATTCTCTCCACTTCTACCATGTTGGCTGTCAGTTTCTCAAACAGAGCATCAATCTAGTTTGGAGAAAAGCAAATATGGAAAGC
The DNA here is from genome assembly GCA_032273685.1 of Pteraster tesselatus. Taxonomy (NCBI): domain Eukaryota; kingdom Metazoa; phylum Echinodermata; class Asteroidea; order Velatida; family Pterasteridae; genus Pteraster; species Pteraster tesselatus. Next base: position 11,907 of record JAVCKS010032556.1, on the reverse strand, counting down.
TAGCTTACGATATGAATCAAGATTATCGTAATTATCGTAATCATATTGTACAATCATCAAATGTAAATCCATAATGTAAAGATTGTAATTTAGTAATAATTTAGTAATAGTTTAGCATATTAAACTGTATGGTAATATTATGGTATAAACCCATTACCTTAATCCATTTTGTTAATCCAGGTTATGGTAATCTAATATGGTAACTAGTATTGGTAACCCTGTGTGGTAATCCAGTATATGGTAATCTAATATATGGTAACCATGTGTGGTAATTCAGTATATTAATCCAGTTACTTGTAGTAATCCACATCATAGTAATTGGGTGTCACGGCTAAGTAAAACAAATGTTAGTCAAAGGTCAAAGGTTACCTCTTCTTCAGTAAGATCAGTATCCTTCGACAAATCACCTCTTAGCTTCAGCTGAAGATCCTGGACGGCCAGTTCCTGCGTTAAGACAAACCGGAACAAAACAATCGATAGATGATCATCAATCTATGTCCAGCTAATTGAAGAGACAAGCCAACGTTCTTTGTACCGTTTTATGAGATGTTGCATGTTGTGACCTCTCTGTAGCCTCTTCCAGAGATAAAGGATCTTTCATAAGGTCTGGTTTCTGCCTCAACTCATCCTCTATAGCGGCCTGTTCGGAGGAACCCATCTGCACCACTTCACCTACGGACTAAAACAAGACCACAGAAAACATTGCAACATGATAACCATTAACGCATCCACTAAAATGTTTCAACAAAGTAAACTCGAACAATAGTGTGTATGTTAATACTGCTGTCAAGTAAACTCGACCTTGGTGTATGGGTATGGTCATTATGTTGTCAAGTAAACTTGACCACGGTGTTGGGTATGGTCATTATGCTGTCAAGTAAACTCGACCATGGTCAATTAAAATGTTGGTGAATACAAGCCCAGCTCTATTTGCTAATTGTTGGTGGGTGATTAATCATAAATTATTGACAGAGGTCTATTGATAAGATTTGATACCGACCTGGATGTAAGCTTCTAGAAACTCATCGACGTACTCCTCATCAATTCGTTGCTTAGCAACAAATTTACCCAGTATGATTCGTAGAAGATGAAGGAAAGCCTGAGAAGATTAATGAAAGGATTCCAATGAGAGTACAATATAACTAAGCACATTATAATTACTGATATGATACAAATGTTTTGTTTGTACCGATTGTTTCTGCTCTCGCAACTCGTCTTCAAGAACTCCCGTCTCTTTGATGTCTTGCAGGCTCAGCTCGGTCTGAACTTTGGCCCTAAAAACAACATCAACAACAACATTGACAACAGTTTAATTTAACTCTGTACGATGTTGAACTAAACGTCATCCGTTGGATTTGCATTTTCTGTTCCATCTTTATGTCTGTGTGTATCACATTTGCTGTTCAATTTAAGGTGACAGCCCAAAGTGATTGGAGCTGACTGGGAGAATCTCAAGGCAACTTATGGCCATTTAGCACCGAGCAATCGGGACACTAGTACCTGTCACCTCTGCTGAACCTAAATGACACATTCTGACCTTTGCAGCAACTGTCACATAGTTACCAAGTTGGTGACATTTTGTCTTACTGTGATGTTTTGTTCAGAGCTTCAATGAGGCACCAATGCTTCTGGTCACGATCCCTCCTGTCAGCATCATAGCTCTGGATGGTTACTTGACTGTGGAACTCCTTACTGTCCCCGCTGCCTCCACGTCTGGTGGTGTCATCGGTCAATGCAGTGTCTTCATTCTCAGAGTGGTAACCGGTCAGAGGCACCTTGAATAGCACGCCATATAAATCATATTGAATATGGGAAGAAAATTAACAATGAGAAAAAGGAGATAACCTAGAGTTCTAAAGATTACAAAGTTGCAGTTTTTAGTAGGAAACCCAGAGGAGACTTATTACTAGGTATCAGCAAAAAAACATTACGTGGGATTGGCACCAATAATTCAATACACGTTAAGCTGTGCAACACCATTATAAAGTGCAGGTACAATACTTCACATTGAAGGAGCCATACTAACCTCATCAGAATTATCGTAAGAAAGTCGTCTTTCATACATCTCATTGTTAGTCCAGTCTCTCTTATCAGATTGTTGAATCTACATACAATTTAAAAATAAACAAATAAAGTCGGGTAAAACTATCACTAATTTAGTTTTGAATACCAATCATCTTGGTAACAACTACCCATCGTCTTGGTGACAACTACCCATAATCTCAATAAAACAATCAATCATCTTGAACATATTGCTAGTCAAATGCGACTGCGAATAAGTGCCTTTGGATTGACAAACAAAAACAGCTGAGATGAGTCTCAAACCCACAGCTTCCTCCTCTTGTACTATTGCCTCACCCTGTCTTTGGCCAGTTCCAGTAGAAAGCATCTAGCTAGCAGTATAGCAATAACAACCCCAACTAGAAGACCGAATACAGCAGCAAGGGACGCTCCCAAAGGGTCCACGATCCAGAAGGTAAGTGGGAATACAACCTCCACATCCAGGCAAGACATCTCCAGCTGTGCACCTGTGACTGTATACACATGATACATACCGTTATTATGATCTAATGATCTTATTTATTGTTATTAAGTTTTTATAAACGTTAAATGCTAGTATGCTACCCCAACAAAACTGGTGTGGTCCTTTTTTATCACCGTAAAAATAGTGCTTATTTTTCTGATCACTAGATCATTGTGTAAAATAGTACGTTAGTAATTATGGAACTAGCATGTCAGTCACCGATACAGTATAGACTAACTACTACTACATGTAGCTTCTTCCCAAAAAGAGATTCAATTTACGGTGTAGGCTAATTACCTCTATATTTAACTATATATAATATCTAATTATTTACATATTATTATTAATTCTAGCAGATACTGATTAGTAATGGCTCACCTGGCAACTACAAATATAATCAAAACAAATTATCAACGAATGTCTATGATGTAGTTAGGAGTGCCCGGCCGGCTAATGACATTAATCATTATGACACCGAGTCGAGTCTAGCTAGCTAGCTAGCTAGCAATAAGGAAACAGTTTCCTAAACAATGGGAAAAATTAGGGGAGGTCGTTTTAACATTATTTGTTTGTAAATTATTAACAATCCTCAATAAATAATTGATGATCAACTATTCTTAACATGTGGGTCAATGAGTTCTTTAATTTTAGAACAAATATTTGTGGGAGAAAAGAAACCGGTCATGTTTATTTACAAGTTGTTACTAAGGTAACGTAGTATGGTGCAGTCTCGTCTAATCATTAGGTACATATATAATTGAGTGTGGTGAAATGGGAGCTATACCGTGGGACACAGGTACGGTGCATACATGTCTGATTGATTGTATTTGTAAATACTTGAGAGGAAAATTATCGCCGATGGAAAATGTTTTACGAAATGGACTTGTTTGTAGACGTAGTTAGGCTATTGTCGTGACAGGGCCGGATTGGTGGTCTATCCAGTAAGGTATATCGGACAGTCATCATTTCGAGCCGTGAAGCAAGGTAAAGGAACATGTTTGAACACACTTTTGTTAGGCCTACTGTGTAGTTTATCAGTTAAATGTTGAAGAGCCCTCTAAATTAGTTGCAGTTGTGGCTCGCGAGACCGGTTGCAGCCCAAATGCGAACTCGCAATTTTGAATACGCGATACTGAGCTGACGCGATATAATTCCTTGTTTTCATAGGCAGCCAGATGTTCCAGCAATGTCTTGCCGATTTGAAGACGTCACCATCTTCCTTGTGACACTGCTGATTTCCCATCTCCAATGTGGCTATGCACAGCTGGAGAATGTCACTCTACGAGTTGATACCCCAACTTCAAACCCCGTCATCGATGGCCGGCCTTCCGTTTACCTCAGCGATAACGTCGTCATAAACGCAAACCTACAAATCGGCGACTCGGGCGAGCGCATTCACCTCGCTCTGCAAATCCCAGATGAGTTCACCGCGAAAGACAATCTTACTATAATCTACGGCAGCAACCTACAAAATGTGACCGAGGTTGTGGACAGGTCGGATGGGCAGCTTACCGTGACCTTTGACCTCATCGAGGTCATCAATGCATCGATTGTAAACAATAGTGTTGATAACGCTATCTCGCTGTCCTACCTGGTTTATGTTAGTAGCTTCCGTGATGTTGGGTATAGGTTCAATACCACACTTACCATCTCCTACGGTCCAACCTACCAAAAGAGATGGATAGAGTATGAGATAATGGTTTACGGAGGCCCTGGGGTGGAGGTTGAGGCAGTTGAATTGATCGATGGACAATTCTTCATCTTTGATCGTGAGCTGCAGACAGTGATTTCATTTGAGATTCCGCCAGGCACGTGGAACATGTCCAACACTAGAGTGTACATTGGTATGTCATGTAATAGTTTATACCAAATAGGTCTTCTACCTACCACCAACGAAATCGCATGTCATTCCGTTTAATTATAACATGAAGCAATTCGAAGGTTGAAGCTATTTACTAATTGCTAATTTACAAATACAACCAATGGGCTCTTATCATTTAGTGTACAATTTACAAATACTTTCCAAAGCTCATTCATCTTCACATGAAATGGGCACATTTGATTGGTTGAAAGTTAATGCAAATATTATTTGACCTGACTATATATTTGCATAATGACTAATTAGCATATTATAATGAATAAATAGCATATTATAGTTTTTACAGTGGACAAATTAAAAGTTACTTATTACCACAGCTAAAAAAAAAGAATCATTATTTTCTCTTCTGCAGAATTCTATTCGGATGACATTCCCTTCATTGATTTGGACATCCTGCAATGCCTAGCCACATCAAGCAGTTCAAATGTCTCGTTCTCTAACCCAGCTAGTCAGAATGTGACCAACGTTAATCTTCCTGGGTCCCCTGCCTCTGTCACAGTGCAGAATGCTACCATTGGCAGTAACCAGGGAAGGCGTGCTGTAACATCCGATAATGGGGCACGGTCTACACTTATTTGGGAGCTGTCAGATATTGCAAACACCGGCGTTGATATACATACAGTCAGTATGATGGTAGGTGTAAGGACCTCAGTGGTACTTAAGGCTTGCAATATCCCAAAGATGGTAGACTACCACAAGGGTCTGTATCGTGTGTTGCAAACACAGATTCTTGATCGGCGTAGAAAGTCACCTGACCCCTCTGTGTTACGAAGGGAAAGCATGGTGCTTGGGTACTATTATTTTGTTTTGTAATCTTTCAGGTGAGGGGCGTGATTGGTCAGACTGTGGATACAGTCTCTGGCGTGACATTGAGGTATACATCATCCATGGAGTTGAACGGAGAAATGATTGACTTGGATGAAGACTCGCTAGTAGTGTCTGAACCTGACCTGGCTGTTAGCAAACTGGTTGTTGAGGTACTGGCTTAGTGTCATGAACCACGTAGGTGATTATTTAGGAGAGAAGGGGTTGGTGTGATTATAGCTTATCACAATCGTCTTTATCATAAAGTATACATCTCTTTAAGACTAAACTACTTATGAAATGTTAATTGATATGCAATGTCCAATTGGTAAGAATTAAACGTCTCCAATATACGGTAGTAAAAAGTCACTAACTCTGTGAAATAAATCACAACGCAAATTTCAACTCAGTTTGCAAACAGTTTACAAGACCGCATTCGTTACCCCCGTTCTTTCCTATTCAGTCAATGCAAGATGTCGATGAGGAGCTTGATTACAATCTCAAGTACCTGGAGTTCACAACCACCCTGTCCCATACTGCCGCATCCACAGCCCCAGCCTATGATGTCAGATTCCTGGACGTAGTCACACCTTTCGTGGTGTTGAATATTGCTCGTTTGCCATATTCATCTGTCTCCACTGATGAACTGGTTTATGTGGTCGAACAGCTGTCCCGTAAGTTCTTGTTGACGAACTGCTTCTAAACATGGACTATCAGGTATCAAGCAGCAACCATATTGTAGAACAGTACTAGAAAAAAAAATATAAAGGGTCTGTCTACCCATAGCTGAGAAGACTAAAGAGATGTTTGTTTGCTCTATTTCCTTGTTTCAGTTGGTGAGTCGTTAACTATCTCCTATAGAGGATACTTCACTGAGGAAACAGTTAGCCAGAACCTGGACTCGTCCATCGTGGCAACTGCATCAGCTGACTGGAGGTCAATGCCCGGACGGGAGGTCACAGTTCAGGTAATATCGCTTGTAGTGGTATTACCAAGATTTATTGTAAAGGTACTACTATCAAACCACTACATCATCTTATAAACATCACTGGGTCTGGCTCATGAAACTTTCTAAGGTTTATATTATAGCATTTTTTTAAAGATAACTTAACTGAAAATGGAATTGGTATCCAACATATAAATTATAGTTGGTATAGTGCTCTTTTATCACGTATCTATATAACTCAAATAAATATTTTACGTTAAACGGCTAATTTTTCCGGAGCGTGTCACATATTTTGTAAGCTATGACCTTTACCTGTCCGTTTACAGCACCCAGGTCGATCCTACGGCCCAACTCAGGATGAAGCCTGCATCCAACTGGTTCGTAGCGAGCCGGAGAATGTCCTGATAGATTACGGTCTAACGGCTCTCTTCTTCTTTGCCTCGCTTCTGATTGGTTGCGTCATCGTAGCTATCATACTCTTCATCTGTCTACTTTGGTGCAAGAAGGCGCCGTATGCTACGGTCAAACCGGAGGGGAGTTTGGCTAGGAACCGGGGTCTGGTTATGAACGCGAGGGGAGGGGCTAAGACAGGATTGAGCGCCCTCAAGGAATTCAGGTATTATCAAGTTACAACGAGCCATTCTTTACTTGCCTTTCTCCCGGAGAATGCAATATTATCACCAGTATGATAATACAAACATTGTATGGTACAGTTTAGCCTAATAAAACCCAATCGTTCCAAATTGACATCGAGACTTACATTACAAGGACAAGTATGTACGATAAACAAGAGCCAATTTGTTTGCAAGTAGTTAGCACAGCTCTACACAGCTTTGTCCGCTGTCTAAAGTAGCAGGAATGCTTGGGCAGAGATGTGGGAGGGTAGTTCAAATGGCCAATCACTAATTCAAACTGTTTGAGTTTATGCAGTACAAGGCAACTATGATCTAACCGAGTGCTAATATATCTTACATATTCGTGTTTGTGTTTAGCATTATTGACATTGATGACAGTATTATTCCTGTATTGGCGCTCAAGGACAAGAACCGAAAAAGGATGGAGTTTGAGAAGTGAGCATTTCTTAACATTTTAAATAATTTTAATAACCAAGCATTACACGTTAATAACTGAATACCGATTTTATACTGTAATCGAGATTTGAACCAGAGTCTATATTTCTATCGGGGATCCTTAATCTATTTCATTACAGCTTGGACATCTGGTGCACCATCAGCATCGATATTCAGTTGGAAAGGCAACGCCTTGACTTAATGGTTGATTCAAACCTCAACCTGGTCAACAAGTGGACACAAGAGGGCGCCATACCGCAGAAGGTTGCCGACAGATGTAACAAGACGTTCCAACGTCGGGTCAAGGATCTGAACAGGACTCTAGAAGAGGAATATAAGGAAGAATGTCGGATGTTGGCGGTGAAACTAAGCGCTGTTAATAAGGTTGGTAACGCTTGGAACACTTGGTGGCAGCAGACACATTTGGACACAGGGTTACTGGATAATTCATGCTGAGATATAATATCAAGGGAAAACTTGTTAAATGTCAAGTGAAGTATTGTTTTATAGGCCATTCCAGCAGGTTGGGGCATGATTTGTGACAGTGTCACTTGTTACATCAGTATAAATTTGCCACCTATAATCCTTTACGCCATGTGTCCATTGTCACAAATTGTGCCCCAGCCTGGTGGATTTACACAAGTCTAGGAATGTACAGCTTAACCACATAACCTACCCAAACTAAGCTGTAAAATGTACCATTATCGAATCCGAGAATTGTCACTTATTTAACGTTACATCTTTCTATTTTCAACTATCAGCTAGAACTTGTCATTTTGATTGAGATCTTTTAAATATTTGGCCACAATTGTGAGTTTGTTTTGCCAGTGTGGTATTGTTTGTTTAAACTGACAGCGGAAGTTAGCCGAGGTTCAAAGGAAACACAAGATAGAACATTCCACAATGATCAGCCAGACCAAAGCGATGCCAGTAGAGGTAGGAGTGGCTTATGTTTAGGTTTATATCTATTTACGTTTTGGCTAATTGTAATGTTTTTATGAATTTCTTTTAGCCGTAATTGGCTTAGTATTTCAACTTAATACTACTTGAGTAATCCTATATCCCATTATTTCTCAATTCATAAGTCATTTTCCCTCAAGACACCAGTCATTTATAATTTTTGAATTCATCCTTCACGTTGCTCTTCTCTAGGAAAGGAAAGATATACTACAGTTGCTTCGGCAACAACATGATGCAGAGAAGAAAGAAGTTTCACAGCTGCTGAAACTACAGCAGGATGAGGACCAAGAAAAGACTCGAAAGGTGAAACACTAGGAACATCTCAAGATCCAAAGGTCAAATGGTAACGATCCAAAGGTCAAACGGTAACAATCCAAAGGTCAAACGGTAACGATCCAAAGGTCAAATGGTAATAAATATAGTTTATTGTTTGTCCATCATTTGGGATCTTTGACTTCTTGACAGGAAATTGCCATTCGTAATCGTCTAGCTCTCAAGTCACTGCAGCAGCAACACCTAGATGACATCATCCTGACGTCTGAGATAGATGGAAAGATAGCGATGCAGTTGCTACGGCAACAACGTAGCAACATGGCTAACCTGGAGGTTGCGATGGATGAGGAGGTGGCCAATCAGAGGATGTTATTGGAGGAGAAACTGGCTGGACGACAGGCTCTGGCTCAGTCAGGGGTAGGAACAGCCGCATGGTACATCACTGAATGGGTCCTGTATTAGTGTACAGGACTACTGCCGATTAGCAAGGGGAGTTACTACTAATTAAATTACACACTGCCTTATCCTTTCAACTTAGGAATCACTAGGGGAACACCACAAACTGCTCCTAAACACCATCGCGACCCAGACCCTCACTGCCATCGACGATCTCGAGAAAGATGACAAGCTGACGGAGGAACAAGCAGAGAGATACTCGGACAAACTCCGACAGGATCTACTGGCAGCTAGAGCTGATTACGATCAGGAGAGAGGCAAGCAGGAGGAAGCTCTACACAAAAGGCTCAGCGATTTGAAGAGGAAGAACTTGGAAGAGAAAGTACGAATTATTAAGTAAAATACAACTAGTTTGATAGTAGCCAAGGTAACGGTAACCATCCAAACAGAAGTGGACCCTTCGTTTCAGTTATATTATATTGTTATTTTTTTCTGACAGTCAAGAGAACACAAGCAACAAGTTGATCAGTTTGAACGTGAACAGAAGGTTAAGTTGGACAGTAATAGTCTTGGTGAGTTGATTAAGTGATTAAGGAACCAATCTAGTCAGTCAGTCAGTCAGTCAGTCAGTTGACCAATCAATCTGACTAATAATAATACTTTCCTAGATCCATCTGACTACACTGAGGCCAAGATGTCTCTTCTGTCGTCTCATCGCCGTGAGATACATGACATGGAGTTATCTCTCGATGAGGAAGCAGAAACCAAACTGGAGGAGCTTCACAAGGAGCTAGCTCAAGGAACTAAGGAGACGATTGATAAGAGCAAATTATTACTCTTCAAGGAACTCACCAGCCAAGGTTTGTACTGGTTGTAGTTTTGTAGAATATTCATTAGATGTTCGGCCCTCTACTGCAAAATGCCTATTGAAATTGTTCTCTTGTCTACTCTTCTTCTCACTTTAAACGTTCTCTACAAAAATCTCAAAACCAAAACTCCCACACCGACTTGAAAAATGTGGCAACAAAATGTGAAAACAGTCCAAGTCCATGAGACAGAGAAAACAAGACAAAAAGTAGTTAGTCTGCCATACATGCTTGTTTTCCACATTCAGGGCTTCCTGAAATTTGTTTAATTCTCCAATTTTAATTTCTCTCATTTTTCTATTTTTTATTTTTCCTGTCCAGGAATGACAGAGCGCATGAAGAATGAGCTACTTGAGCAACACCAGCGAGATGTTGAATGCCTCGACGAAGAATACCAAGAACAACGGCAGAAACAGGAGAGACTTCTTAAGAAACGTCTTGCCAAACACCGCCACAATTGGCTGCAGAGAAAACAAGATGAGAAACAACAGCAGCAGATAATTAGAGATTATGAGGACAAGATTCTGGGGTAAATATTCCCTTATTCAATGCACAGGGGTTCTGTAAGTCCACCTGCCGTAATATTCTGCTCTAGTCGTAACAACAGTTTCATTTTGGATCTCCAAGCGGAACTGTTTGATTTGCAAATAACAGCAAGTAATTGCAAATAGTTCTTGAGAGATAGCTCTTTTTTAAGGAACTTCAATCTTATGTAGATTTTGTAGAAACAAAACTAAACTGATTCATGAGAAGAAAACCACAGACAAATCTTTGAAGCTGACGACAGAAGAAACTCAATTTAAAGTTTGCTTAACTATTAGTGAATAGTTGTATATCTGAATATGTGATGGCCGATTACTCAAATATCATTATCAAGATCTACTTCTATAAATCTTGAAATTTATCTTAGGAGAATACTTGCCTCCCAGCTGGCCATCTCTGAGGAGGACCGCCAACGAATCATGGAGGAACACAAGAGACAGCAGGTGGCTCTAGAGAACAGCTTGGCATTGAGCAAACTGAAACAACGAAGACTACTTGAAGAGAAAGTTGTCGAGAGGAGGGCCAGACACATGGCCAAGCTGCAGAGGAGGCAAGACATGGAGACACAGGTTAACGACAAGTCTTATTATTAAACAACCTCAATTAACTTATTTCATCTAATTTGTGTTGAAAATAAGAACTCAATTATCTATGTATTTTTATTAGTATGAACTATCCTGAACCAACATCTGCACAGTTACTACCTTGACAATAGTGTGCAGGGGTGGTGTGGACAGTCAAGTCGACTTGACAATGGTGTTGGGACAATTTCAGTGTGCCCTTTTAAGTCAGAGATTTGTCTACTTTTCCATCCAAACTATTAGCGTGAAGCCCGTAAGCAACAGCTAGCTGAGAGTGATGAGGAAGATGGGGAGGATGGCAGGGCAGAGATGATGAGGAAACATGCTGAGGAGAAGATAACACTACTCACAGAGAAGGAGGAAGAGGACAGAGTACAAGATGAATTGGAAGAAGTAAGTAGGGAAATATAGACTGGACAGTGAGTGGGTTTTAGGAACAATTCTGCACTTTCTTTATTGAGTCGTTAAGAAAGGTCGTTCATCCATTTAAGCCTGCTGTTGGTAATTGACGATCACCCAATATTTAAAAGATATATACTGAGATTCATAAGAAATGTCGTTGTTTGATTTGTGAAGGCACAGGATTTCTCTTGTTTTCACTGGACATAAATGAAACATTCTGCATATACATTTAATCAATACAGAAGGTTCATATTGGGACTCTTAGTTGACAACTTGACTTATTATCTCTATGGTATCACTGAAGGTGCGAGTTGAGATGATGAAGTCACGGGTGAATACACTGAAAGAGCAGGAGGAAAGACTAGGAGCGCTGGTTGCTAAACTACAACTAGAGAGGTCGAGAGAGGTCAGTCAATCTCCAATAATGTCATTAGGTTTTGTAACCTATTGGAGATTTGGGGATTTATAGAGTTATTTTTTATGTCACCTGCTTATGATTGCAGATAGCAACAATAGAGGAACAACAGAGGGCGCTGTGGCAACTTAAGATGAACATGTTGGATGACATGACAGAATCTGGTGCGATACGTAATGCCGACTGCAAGAAAGTTATTGAAATGCACCAGAAGGTACAGGTTTCTACATCATATATTACTATTTTCC
>JAVCKS010032544.1:0-27643 GCA_032273685.1 Pteraster tesselatus | reverse complement strand
TGCGGGGATAGCAGATTCGGCGCGCCCTCTTGTGGCGATGGATCGTGGAATATAGGAGAGTCTTGAACCAAGACTACATCGGGTATTGCCCGGTTGTTTATTGCCATTAACACACCACTATCGGAGGTAGCAGGCTTTTTATAGAAACTTTTTTAGACTTAATAGAAACACGCTTATACCGTCATGATGGATTACTCGACATAACACCCACAATGCATGCGATTTTTGAACTAAACGTACGTCATGAAAACTGTACGTCATGAAAACTGTACGTCATGACAGCAATGTGGATGCCACGGTGTTGGTTGCATTTTGGCAGTTATACCTTTTAGCTGAGACCACCGTATGTATGACACAGATCACTCAGCTGGTGGAAAGTTGAGATCGCGATAAAAAACCTTACACTGCGGTAAATTTATCTGTTTGATTAAAATGTTGGTTTCTTTGAAAATGAAGAATGAGTAAGATTTGGCAGGTGATTAACAATGATATAATGGGATGAAACGTAGTTTTTTTTTTTTTTTAATAAAACCTAAACCCTGGTTTAAACAAGTAATTACCAGGTCTTCTGAAATCAATTGCAGTTTTAACTAAATACACCCAAAATGGTGTAAGTGTAAACACTCCTGTGAATACATTCTGAATGGATTTTATCTAAAATTTAGTTAAATTGAGTTGTACAGGTTTTAGATATGCCATCTCCGATATGAGCAGGCCGTTCACTACGACTATATCGCACTACCCGAAACGTTGACAGCAAACCATTGGGAGGAAACACCCATGCACGCAATATAAACAGCAGATTAAAACCAGTTAAAAATTAAAACCAAACTGTAAGGCCTTAAATAATACTATCCTATAATTATCAATACAAACATGTGGGACGTCAGCCACTGATCTAATTTCGCGAGTTGACAATGTCTACAAATTCGCGAATTAACGATCCCATTAGGCACGAGCGAAGAGGACGACATCCGGCCGCCTTAACGTCACATGCCCGGTGAAGTGGGATGATGAAAAGTCGTCGTAACTTGAAGAATATATAAAATAAAACATCCCGGGTCAGAAATTTGACCAGGAGACCGGGTTTCAAAGTTTTTAACTCTTTGCGGGTCGACACGACCCAGAAAATGGTTATCGTGTTTGACCCGGTGCTGGGGCAAAGTTAGACTATTGCAATAACATGGAAAAATAATATCAGAAAGTTCATGCGTACAACACGACGCTGCAGAACATGCAGTCAAATTGCCGCCCATATGCTTCCTATACTGGCCTTGCAATGTTAACTACTGTAAACATTTTTTATGCAAATGTATTATATAATGGTTAGGAAAGCAACGGCTTTTCTCAGAATTCAAGATGGCGGCTTCGGCCAACTTGAATTTTGGCAAATTTTCAACTTTTGATATCGATGACATACAGGGTTGTGTAATACCTCTAAGTGTTTTCCAGGATGGGGAGTCCATTTGTGGACTTATTTCTTGGAAACGGGATCAAAATTAGGGTTAAACCAGATCAAAGTTCAATCTGACATACATTCAGGAAAAAAAACGTACGCGTGCAAGCGTGGTTCAATCGTACGTAGTAGTATGTCGTAGTGTGAGCGCTGACGTAGTAGTAAGAGTGTGGTGGAAGCCTACTTTGCATTAAATAAAATCTCTCCCGACCGTCACTCGGCTTGCAGAACGTCAATCTTGATGGCACATCGCCTACCAGGTACCAGGGCCCATATTCATAAAAGCCTGCTAAAGCTAGCTGGCAACTAGGTGCTAGACTTAGTAAGCGGCTAAATGCCATTTTAGTTGCCAACTATAGGCTCAGCAGGCTTTTATGAATATGGGCCCTGGTCTCGTCCTTTGTCGCGAACTCCACAAGAATAAACATAGCAGACGAAAACAAAACCAATACTACTCATTATTTTACTTTTATTGGCATTTACTATTCCCATCCATTCAAGTTATTGAAAACAAACATCACAAATGAAGACCCCATTGTGATACACAACAAGCTGTTTTCATAATGTTATGCACGCAAACTTTCTTCACAAGTTGCTCTTGACAACCCAAAAGCTTGTCTGGGTCTAGACTCGGACAAGCTTTGGGATTGCCAAAAGCAACCTTTGTGAAGAAAGTGTACATAAAATTTACTTGATAACAAGAATCAACTTATCCTATGTATTGCGATGTAGCCAACGAAAGGGAACGCGACGTTTCTACTGCTAGTCTTTGCCAGGCGATGATGTGGAACAGTCAGGATTCCGGTCGAGTAGTAGTAGTCGCGCTGCTATTACCATTTTTCTCCCTCTCATAGAGGACCACTACGACCACTGCCGTGCTTCTATACGTGGAAGGCGTGTCCCATGCACTTCATAAGCCCGGTACTGTTCACAAGTTCGATACGACCCTCAGCCACCTGGGTTCGTCCGAACAACCCAATACCTACAGCCGCGCGGTCACTAACAGGATCCGGGTCCGAGTCCGGACCTAGACGCCGTCGTAAACGGACCCGGACCTATAATCAATACATTAACGGACTTTAAATTTGGACGGGTCGCTTCTATTTTAACCGGCGCAGCTTTTCTAGTCTTTACGTCACACGTTTAGCGGACCAATAAATATTGTCGAAATGTTTTTGAATTGTACCTTCTTTATTTAATTTGACAGTCAGTTGGTCATGCAGACGTTGATACAACTACTAGGCTACGTCAATATATATTACACTAAATCATAACGCAAGTTAGACATTATGATCTTCCGGACCTTTGCTTGAGGAAACTGGACCTCCTTGAATATACCGCTGGTCTACAGGAGCCCTTGTGGAAAATGTGACAAGACGTACATAAGGAAAACCGGCCAAACGGATGGCGAAATGATAACTGAGCGACAAAGGAACGTAAAGAATGGGGCAAAACACACGTAAAAAATGGGGCACGCACCAGACTGGAGCAAGGGTCACAGGGATCCACGCTGGTACACGCGACGCGTTTGGGAAGCTTTTCAGAATAGAGACAAGGGCATCGATAGTCCAGAGTTGTGGTTCCGCGCGCGCCATGCATCACACCACGCGTCATGCCATCGCCTGACAAAGACAAGCAGCACACTAGCCGAAACGTCGTGTTCCCTTTCGTTGACTACATTGCGAGACATAGAATAAGTTTTTCTTATTGTTGCCTATCACTACGATAAATAACCTTGACTTCATGTTAATTTGCATAACATTATGAAAACGGACTATTGAAGGTTACTTTAACGTTTCAATTTAATTTCAAATAAAAGTCGGAGTTTTCATAGAATCTGGATCTGGATCGTTTAAGCCGGCCTCACACCATTGCGATTGAACCGGTTCACCGGGCCATCGTATCACAAGATTGACGCACCAAAGAGGTTCATGTTGAACAATGGGACCGATTTTACCGGTTCACTTCATACGATTCCGCCGCGTGCAGTGGAATTAGAGAGGTTCGAGCGTACGCTACGGTTTCACCGGATGTGGTACCCAATCAGCGCGCTTGAAAGCTTGACGCAATATTCGCAAGATTATTAAATAAGATAACGCTCGTTGTATTACACCCACAGCCACAATATTGCTGTGATTGCTAGACGCGCCCTTTACCAACCGGTTCCGTGATGTGGTACATCGAAATTGGACAAGGGCGAGGCTGGTATTTCGATTTCACCGGTGCTGTGAAAACATCGCACCGGTGATCCGATAGTCCGTGAACTGGAGAAATCGCAAAGGTGTGAGGCGGGCTTGTAAACTCCAACAAAACGGTTCCCTGGCAACACGTTAGAGTAAACCAGTAGAATTAAGCTAGATTTACACAAACAAAATTAATTACGATTTTATAACCCCAAACCTCGTGATTTTACCTTTTATGATAAGAATGAGAGTGGATCCAATATCATTGCTTCTGTGTGTATTGAATACTGGCGACCTGGTCTCCGCCATGCATAAAGGCAAATCTATCAATGAAATGCACGCCGTTTAACCATCATAACACTTTGATTTAGGCTTATACTGTATTGTATACATTCGAAAAATGTCTTGGATGAAATCAGTGTCATAAACACGGGCCAGACAAAGTTCCTTTAGACAATACCATTCTGAAACCCATCATTTTTTGTAAACATTACACATCTTGACATACAGTACCATTCGTCATCGACTTTCGAAGTATCTTTTCAAACTACTGTTACCCCAAAAATAACACATCAGGTAAAGACAGGATTGTCTTGATTAGGTACTACATATGGTATTTTCAGCAGTACGCTCAAATCAACGACGGGTAAATGCACACTCGTTGACACATTAGTCAATCATTTACAAGGACACTCCAAATAACCCAAACTTTAGCAATCCCACAATAAAAACTATGCATTCCCTTTCAATAAGCAACACAAAGCTCGTTACCATTAATCAAAAGAACACAACTGAACATCTAAGCTGCGTCCTTATTAGATTAATATTTCACCACGACGATGAGTAATATTCCTATCCTGTAGCCAAATCTTACCGCTGTCCGTAACTAGACTGACACGGCCGCCACACCATAGAGGAAGGGAACTACGTGGGTAAATTTACTAGTGCTGCATGTTTACCAGAAAAGTGATGAGGGCACTATCTGCTGTGACAACCTATATATGCTTGCACGCATAATGGTGGCTTAACTGAGCCTGCTTGGGGGATAACGCAATCGTCTCGGTTCATTTGACCCAATAAACTGGTGCATCATTTATCGCGATATACGCCACTTTCAACTAATAAAGAAAGATCGTCACTGAATAGATAACCGAATGCTATACCAAATTTTGACTTGAGCATTAAGCAAATACATGTATTATTTCGTCTATTGCCGAAATCCGTGGTACAAATGTTGTACAAAATCCGGTTATCTACTGATGATCTTTGATAGCAGTGTCTGCTATCAAATTAAGTCTAGTGCTAACAGGGCTTCAGAGTACTAGATTCGAAGGGTGTTTATCGGTTTTAAACTAAAATGGCAATTTATAGTCAACTCAGTATATTTAAATCAACGCCAAATGTTTTCCATGTATTACAGAGTAGCTGATGCGCAAATAAATCATACTTTTCAATCGCGGTTTGAGAGATAGAGAAACAGGTAAAACCTCTCCAAATTATTGCATAACCCTACGAAGGCAGCTGACATTGCCTTATGTTCCAATGCTAACCAATTGTTATTTTTACCATGACCTTATGTTATACGTACAAGTAGAACTCAACAAATAAGCGTGATGTGTGTGTCATAAAAACGAGGGCAAATGATCGATACTATTTTACAATGGTATCTGCCCAAAATGAAACCATATAAACATACAATGCCTTCAAAAATATAATTCTCAAGCAGTCATTGAGACATTTTTGTTTCCTTACAATGTTTAGTGGGCCAGAATCGACTGTTCACTTGCAAAAAAAAGTTATCGTGAAACTGATTAAGCTAATGCTATTCTTACAAACCTTAATAAAATATTTAACAAGGTAAATATAGTTCAGTCATGTTCCTTAAGTTTCAGAGTCTGAAAAACAACTTCGGTCGATACAGTGGGTTGTTTTTTCCCAAGCAGAAAGTCAATGGTTTGTTCGTATCAAAGGTGCCAATAATGATGCTTGTCTAAAATCTCGGAGCTTAACATCATAATTACTGAGAATACAGAACAGAATATTGGTGAAAACCTCTGCCACCGAAGTGCTACCCATATTGAACATTTTATAAGAGCACTGTTGTACCAAACGTTCATTTTGTGGCGGCATCTTGAAAATTCACAACGGTGACAAAATTATACACATATACATGTACAGTTCCACCAAGTCGAGGCACAAAATATGACAGCCTCCATTGTTACACGGTTGAAATACAACCTGTATCTTTAGATGTACAATTGCACGATGAAACAATCTCGGCAATTCAAATATGAAAAATTGCCATAATGGCGGATCCGCGTAGATGATACATGCGGTACGTATCGACATAACGCAGGAGAGAAATTACCCAACCTGGTGGAATGACCAATACATCTACACGTACATGTTCCTGTATCCCGTTGGGACCTATACTACATGTACATGTACATGTACATGTATACATGAAACGGTTTTTCTTTGAAAACAATTTCCAATTTCCAAAATTTGACAAGCCGCAAAATGTGGCGCACCGCCCACCCCCCCCCCCCCCTCCCGATACTACGTCAATAGATGTCAACCCAACGTTTTAAACCTCCCACCCAAGTCCTACAAATAAAAAATAAGTTTAAACTTCAAATGTTTTAGCGTCCACAACACGCCCAATTTACCAGTTCACATGACGTGGTCAGTTCACTCGACAGAACTCAACATACACGTTGTCACATTTAGCAAAAATAGACGGTACACAATTGGCAGCCATCTTGTACAGAGATATTTAGCTCGAGTGGACATTGTTAAAATTACCACAAGATTGGGTCTATACATTGCCAATTTAGATGCTAGTCCATCCATCCATCCATTAACTGCTACAGATAAAGGGAACCAACAGCCATGGATTTACATCAAACAGCTGATGCGCAGTAGTTCAATTGATTTAATGTAAAAAATACACACTGAGCAGCTTACGCCAAACTAGTACAAAACGTTCAGAAATTGACGTTTACAGAGCGCTCTCCAACATGTATACATGTGTTCGGACTTGAATATAACATAATTGGACAGCTAATACAACCCACGATGCTGCCAAGGCCCATTACGACCTGAACATTTCTCGCGCTGGCTAAATTCAAATTGAACTTATTGGGTAACTATTTACTTTGACTGCCGATTATTTTTCGTCGATGCAGGATTTTGTCAATGAATCTAATGCAACTAAACTCATGGCAGTACACGTATAGTTGTATAGTCGTCAAATTCTAAGTTAACATCCGAGCACACACAAATTGTTAGCCCCATGGTACAAAAGTGAGTTTGGTAAGGTTAGTCAGTGCGTTGATTTTTTTTATATTTAAAATTGAATCTTAACATGTCGGTGCCGTTTGATACAAATCATTGAAAGTTGGTTATTGTAGGGGTGGACCCAATTTCGTGTCATAGCTTACTGGGTCACCGTGTACACGGTATGTGTACACATACGTGTAGTTCCTACATTTCTTCGGTAGACGAGTGAGAAATGTTTTATGGAAGTACACCATGTACAGTGTACACAAACCATGATTTTCATGTCATAGGAAACATGTGAGAAATAAATGTACATCAAGGCTTACTTGAAGCGCTGAATATAAGCCCTGATTAGTAAGCCTAAAGTGGCATGAAATTACAACATGATTGTCCATCAAAGGGTGATAACACCATTATCGATGGGCAAACATTTTCAGGAATACAGTGAGTGTCCAGGCATACCACCAGTCAAATTTTGTTGGGAAAAAGTCAATCAGATTCACTTCTGCTCTGTGTAAAATGAGTACAGTTGATATTAGGTGAAACTCAATGATCAACATGCATGTACACCTATGTACACTTTGGAAATACATGTACATGCACTGTACAATCTAAACCATTATCATGATGTGTACAGTATGTATAGTGATCATGGAAATATAAAATTTGGGCTATAACCAAGTGTACCGTGGATATAGCCACTGTATTGCACGTGGTTCAGCTGCACACGGCTTACCATGATGCATAAGCTTCATTGAACAGTCACAAACAGCCGGCTGGTGGCACTTTGGACACTATTCCTAACAGTCAGTCTTCACACGAAGACTACAGCAGCGCCACCTTTACAGAAGCACCTGCCAGTGAGCAAATTTCCCTGGTTCAAACATTGGTTTTTCTGTGATATTTCAACCAACACTTTCAACCAACCTGGGAAGTTTGCCCACTACACTACAGTCTCAACCTCACTTGGACCCACACCTGGCAGACTATCCCTACAGTAGACAATTACTACTAACAAAGTTTTTACTTAACAGACAACCAATTTCATGAAACATTACTCAGTATAAGGGTGTCACTGCGTCTATTCCATACCAAACTGACTGACCAAATTACTTTTTTGTAACTGCACCAATTACATGGTATAATAATTTTGCACAAAATTCACAGGGTTGACACTTGGCACATTCAGCGAGCAATGTTTCATGAAAAACCACTCCGCCAGATATGGGTCAATTCTCTTCAAGAGGATTTCCACAATGACAAATAACAAACAAACATTAAACGCACATACAACTATTCAACCAAAAACATACGTTTGAGAATTCACAGCTTCCGGAGGAAATCCCCTTGAAAATCTAAGCGTTTCCCCCCCATCTGGTTGTACCAATAGAACCTCTCGTTCAGAGGTGACAACAGTTGAAGGGAAACACTTTACACTCTGGAACGAGTCTGACACAGATTGGTCAGAGGTATGCAGCGTAGTAATGTGGAATCTTCGATATAATAATCTGTTGCAGACCCAGCAAACAGATCCTACAAGCTCATTCCAGAGTGCTACACAGTACACAAAAACATGTAATGAAAGTAATGCTAAAGACATCAATTATGGCTTCAGCAAATCCAATAATCTAATAAATTAGAGTTTTTCTGAAACAGTTGCACAACCTTAAATTGTTGAAATGGTAAATGTAATTGTTCAAAATATTGTTTCAAAGTATATATATAATCTATAATTAAAACAAATGGATTTAAGTTGAAATAACTGTGCTCGCGATCGTTAATTTTATCCCACGGAATTCTGATAGAGGGTGAAGCGAGCATAATACATGATAATGTGCACAGCACATAATACACCTTTTCCAGTTGTTGCTATACGATTGCTATTTTGTCATCGCAAACAGATTGTAGAATTTGCAAAAGCCCTAAAAGAAAAGTCTTATTTACATGTACACAGACTAATCCTACCAGGCCTTTTCGCCCTTGAACAAAAAAAACGAACAAAAAACAAACAAACGAACAAACAAAACAAACAAGTTACACATGACAAAACACTAAATACAAACAATTAAACTGAGTAGAGTTTAACTCATTTCACAGGTCTGTATACTTACGATACAATAAGCTATTTTGTAATTATGTGAGCATGTGCATAGGTGATTGGTAACCATTCAGTTTAGATATAATCAGCATGCCATGTGCAAAGTAAATGAAGGGTACCAACGACATTTTTTATAAATTATTTGTAAGTGCATCCGTACACTAAAAGTTGCTATGGGATTACATTTCTGTCTAAATTATCTTACCAGTTAACCACTTGCAATTTCCTTGAAATTCTGTAATAATTTGTTACCAGTTCACCCATTTTCATGAAGTGTATTATGGGATTAAAACTGTATGATGCACTTAAAAAAAATTTATTTCAAATGTTATTCGTACCCTTCATTTACTTTGTACATGCTGATTTTTGAATGGCTACCAACCACTTATGCACATGTACATTGTAAATAGGCTTATATTGGACACTGCAACAAAAATAAATCATGCAGTAGGATACCGCTACAACGTAATGTCAAAATCTAAATATACCATACTGTGACATGGATGAATCTGTGATTAAACTGATCATATTGGTATTCTACTGCATACAGTAAAAAAACCAGAAAATAAAATTGCAGCTCATGTCTAATATCTGCTGAACAGAAGACTAATCAAAGTGACATGTACACGAGAGCTCACCAGTATTTTGAGCTGCATGTTTGTTTTGCCTATGTCATGTACATCTAGGCCTTTTGCCTAAAAGTTACAATTCTGCCAGAGCTTAACGAAGAATAAGATTACATGCTTAATTTTCTGTTCAGATTTTTTTTTTACTGAGAAAAAAAATGGTTGCAGAAACTCATCTTACTGCTACATCCAACCAAAGATCCAAAATTGTTAAACCCTCCTAATGTGTAAATTATACTACAGCTGATTTTAGCTAACATTGTGTAAATGTACATGCTTAGTTTGAGATTTCAGTAAAGTGGGTGCATGCAATGTTAAGCATGATAAACTGCCTCCAGTCTTCTACCATGGCATGCTCAAATTACAACGGATCATGTCAAAAACTAGTAATGCCAATAGATTGGAATAAGTCAAGATATTTACGCAATGTTTTGTAAAATATGCCAAAAAAATATAATGGAGCTTTGGTTGGTAGGTTCGTAGTCTATAGAGGGTTTAAAATTATGAAATAAATAACATTTAAAAATAAACAAAATATTACAATAAGTCAATCATCTCTTCAACACAATAGGTTTCTGGACTAAGTTTGTATCAAATGTGCACAGCGATTTGATACACATTTAGTTGTGATTTTTTTCTTTGTGTGATTTTATCGGTAAAAGATGGTTCAACAAAAAAAGGTGCTACACTTCGTGTTTATAACAATAACACTTGTTATTTACGTAAGGCTAAAGCAACCGACATGCCTATTTGAAAGTGGACAGTATAACCACATTGTAGCCAATTACATTTTATAACAGTGACAATGTGGCAATGGTTTACATGAACCTTTCCATAAGAGGTAATGTTCACTACATGTAGCACTTCACATCGACTGGCATGTTTCATAGGAAGAACAAAACCAGGCCTTAATGCCTGCAAAACTAGTATCAAAGATGTTTTCTCCCATGTTGAACTTAATTAACCTAAGTTTTTTTTAATTCACCATGACAGAAGGATCTGTCTAATACCATTTGGCAAATTTAGTTCAGCTTGACAAAATCAGAATGCCTCCCTGCGCTACAGCACGACATTTGTAAATGGTCTTTTGTATTTAGCGAAGAAATCGAACATTTGTTCATGCCAGAACTACAATGTATGTCGCAGTAGGCAAATAGCCTGCAGAACAGAAGTGGACACATGAAACGAAAAATGTTCACCAAAATGGTACAAATATTACAAGGTTATACATGTACTGTGTATTTAAGACACTATGTGCTCTTTGGTGCACAGAATGTTAATAGCGACCACACAGCCAAATCAAACCATAACCAAACCAAAACCAAAATCTGTCACTTCCACCTAGATGCACATTGTGTACGTGTACAGCATGTGGTAGCTATTTTCTTGTACGATAAGTGGTTTTATTAATACAAATAATAAATCTGTGCACCAGTGTTCAAGTACAAATCATGTTGGGAGTAATTATAAAGATAATCAATTTGAAAACGAAACTGTAGTCCCCATACAATCTTGCTACTTGTAGCAACAGAATTACAAAAACTTTAAATTCTCATTACTTTTTTACATGAAACTGAATGGTTATGCGTACTGCGGTCCTGCCTCAACAGCTTTATGTACACACGGGCAGCTGAACCACATCAGGGCAGCTGAACCACATCAGGGCAGCTGAACCACATCAGGGCAGCTGAACCACATCAGGGCAGCTGAACCACATCAGGGCAGCTGAAGCACACTTGCCACATCCAAAGCAGACATTAATCTTCGGCAGCAATGTACTCCCTGCTTTTCCATCTGGTGCTGTTATGCGTACATAACACCGGGTTCGCTCAAAACATCATTCCTCCCAAAATGACGTTCTTACATAATCGAGACGGTTGGACTCAAAGAAAATTGATCCTGCACTTACGAATATCAACATCTTTTTAAGTTCACAGCTGTCGCGAAGCACTCTGCTGACACATTGCTTTCCACTTACCGATTCAAAACATGGACCAGTCTAAAATTATGCATTACATTTGCACGATGACTGCTAATGCTTGATGTCTGTACGATGATACTTTTCTGGTGGGAGGCAGTCATTAAAACCGTAGTTTATTTCTGTACACACGAGCCAATATGGGGGTTCATAACTCACAATGTCAACATGCCGAACATGTCTAAACCACATTGAGAGTACAGCTCTCCCCATTGTTCAAGGCGTCCAAAAGTTCAGGCATCAGTGTCAATTTAGTGTTCAATCGTTCTTTGTTAGATGGTACGCTCTATCTCCTCCTGGGAAAATCTTGCACAAGTACACTATGGCACAAAAGGCCAAACGTTTTAATCTGATCACGCAGTCTTTATGCTGCAATTCTCGGCGTCGCGATGTTTTCAGCATCGCAATGTCTTCCGCATTCTATTATCTTTTATCAGTTGTTTCCATGTTTCAGTTCACTGCTATTAACAAATCATTAGACCGCCGTACAACGGATATTAAATTTCATACTGGAGCAAAATAACGCAAAGAATGAAAAACATTTTGCTTAAAATAATTCTGATAATTAGACCTTGGTTAAATTCTAGTACAGCTGTTTGTCCTCTTGAAGTTACGCACGTACATACAAAAGAAAATCGTGTTTTTATAGAAATCATCTGCCATTCATTTTTAGGCTTCCAAAATTCAAAAGTCTTTCGGCGATAAGTCAAACTGTCGTTGTTGGGGGTGTCAAGTAAAAATCCCCTCTACAAGATAAAATACAACTCAATATTTATATAATCTTGTCAGGTCAACATCAAAATTGCTCCTGGCATTAAAAGAAACACAGAAATTCTGAGAAAGTTTCTGAAAACATTTTACAATCAAGGTGCTTTTCTAACTCGATTGATAGCGTTTAAATGTTTACCTCGAAATAGGGATCGAAGTTCACAATCTTTACAGATATAATCAGCACCATAATAAACGAAGCCAACACAGCCCAATGAGAACAAAATCAAAATCAATAAGCTGACAATTTCTATTTAGAGATGCAAGGAGAATAATATTGGAGCAAAGTGAGGACCAACTCAGGAACCAAACATGTCATTAAATTAAAAAAATAGACACAAATCCTTTGTCACAGCACTGCTATACTCTGACTTTACTTCGACGAATTTTGTTTCGGCTTGGTGGCCGTTTTGGCTGTAGCTCCAGTCGTTGCAGTCGGCTTGACATTGGATGCTGTTAACTTATCTTTGTCGTCGGCCGGTGTTTGAAACTCGGCAACATACAGGCTCTTATCAATGGCAACTTCACTGGGCACAGGGCGGATCTCAGTAGCTAGCTGCTGTTCTATCAGACACAGGCTCTTGTGGTCCTCACTGGTGACCAGATTGATGGCCAGACCGAGGTGACCAAAGCGACCGGAGCGTCCTATTCGGTGAAGGTACGTCTCGGACAGCTTTGGGAAATCAAAGTTGATGACTAGGTTGACAGCTTGGATGTCGATGCCACGGGTGCAGAGATCTAGAAATATAAATAAAATGTAACCGAGTTGTCCATATAATTAATAATGAAAGAGCTTGATTTGCATGACATTTCAACATAATGCAACTTTATTACCTGTACATACTATACATGATGTGACTATTTATGCATGGCTTTAACATAATGTGCATCATGATATATTCCCTTGTTACACTAGTGAAACAACAGACCTGTCATGTGCCCATTATTTTGTCCCTGAAAATCCGACATCGTTAAAACATATTGCGGAGTGGATTGTTTTGCAAACTTTAATTATATTTCGCTGGTAGGTTTTAGGCAATCTCTTCAGGTCCATGGGGGAAACTACCATTCACCTAACAAGTCCAATGCGAACATGGTTTTTAAGAACCATATTTCGAACCTATGGCCTCGTAAAATTGAATTATCTGAAATGTTAAGAGCAATGTTGCATTAAATAAACAAAACAACTTGAATGTGTTGTAGATTACTTTCTAATCCAATCACAAAGTTGGTTTTAAGCAGTGCCAGACAGAAGGGTGTGTGTGCAGGCATGTACGCACATGTGCGCTGAGCTTGCGTAGCATATATGCGTGGTGTGTGTGTGCAATTTGCATTTGTGCATGGTGTATGAGTAATGTTTGCATGGTGTGTATATTTATGGGTGAGTGTGCATATACATGTATGCTTGGTGTATATGTGTGCGTGTTAAGGTTGCCACTGTTTAAACATTTTTAAACCAGTTCGATATTAGGTAAAACACCTATTGGAACCGGTATACCAGATTTTTATCATTTTACCACTAACAATAGCTTTATAAAATCTACCCATTGAAATCCGAAACCACAATGCCGGAAGTGCCTCTCAATCAAACTTCCCCCTTTGTTAAACAAATTATAGACAGTACTTGGTACCATACATCAGACGTTTCAAATGTTTGACATAGCAAACGATCATTCAGTGATTGTTGGCGCGTCAGTTACGTAAATTCATTTTTATAAGAGCAATTTATCGGCTGTCTTTAGCTTGCGTTGATCGAATATTAATTGAAGGTGTGCACACGGGCACTTGATTGATCACACGCTATTGGCGTTCGTACAGAGTCAAAAAGCACAGTTTGTACAGCTACTATTGGTACGCTTACAGTACCTGAGGTGAATTCAGAATAGGGTGAATATATTACCAAATTTACAAATATTCCACATTGTCTTAATGGTATACAGCTTTAGATAGGTATCGTGTAAATTTGTATTTTTGAGATCAACCACTAAATGCAAGTAAATAAACGCAAGGCCTGACCAAGGCTCCATATTTGGAATTCATGGTTTATTACGTCCCCCTGTTTATTGCTATTTTTCTTCTGCGCAAATTTTTGATGTTTGAACAGTTTTCTTAGTTTGCAAAAACTCAAGCTTGTTTGGCTAGTACAACGAAACGGAAAAAACTAGAAACCAACCCAACCTTAGGGCGTGTGTACGTGTAGTGTATGAGCTTTACCTTTGTGAGCATGTGTGTGTATGTGTGTGCGCAGACTGGGTGGGGGGGGGGGGGGAGAACAAATGTACCTGAAGCCACCAGATTTCGGCAGGCACCCATTCTGAAGTCATGGAAGACCCGGTTCCTGTGCTCCTGTCTCATCTTGGAGTGAATGTAGAAGCAGGAGTAGCCAAGCTCAGTCACCTTGCGAGCCAACAACTCCACACGCTGTGTTGAGTTGCAGAAGATGATCGACTGGTTGATTTGAAGCTGCGAACACAAAACATGGGTGTTACTTCTGCGAACAGACTGGGCAAAATGTTTCAACGGAACTTTTACCACTTTATTCGGTCGAGTTCATGTATAGCAAACCAGAACAACACCCTCGAGTACCGTAACTCCTAGAGTACAAGCCATGCTAGGTATAAGCGTCAATGTACCAAAATCATCAACATAAAAGTGTTATTAAACTTACCCTCAATAGCATATACTTCATATATAAGAAGATTTACGCACGTGTTGGGCATGGGCACCAATCAAGAACAGCCTCTCTCAATTACCAATTAGTTGTATTCACGTAAAAACGTCCAAGCCTTTTCACACTTAAGTGTGCAAGTGTGTATAATTGGCTGCTAGCCATTAGTGCTGTTGTGGATACACAGGTACCCGCATACCCAATTTGCCTTCCCGTTAACCACACCATTTTTTCCAGATCGGGTTACGACATAAAAATTAGCCACAAAGTTTATAATAGCAGAGAGCAAGAACCACAACAGTACTCCACACAAACAATTACAGAGACAACAGCTGGCTTATGTTTTCTTTCGGCGCGCTGAGTTTCCCCAATAGTTTATGAAAGGCAATAACCTATCTCTTGTAGGCATGCCCATCTCTTGTCACTCAGTAATACCTGCGTGCACTGTCCAATATTAACTCAGAAAGAATGGATGTAGTGAAGCATGTTACATGAACATGTACAAGTATTTCTTTTTGGGCGTGGTTTTTCTTTGAATGAATGTAGTGCACGATTCAATACGATTACTGCAGATACGTGAATTGTTTTTTTTTGGGTACACAATTATTGTATCCGATCGTTTGCAAGTGTGAAAATTCTCTTTCTACGGTTTCACGTTTGCTAGCGTGCGTGCATTCTGCGCAATATCTGGAGAACGCAAAATGCTACAGGGATCAAACCTATACCAAATTAAAGCTTATAATGTGGTTAATTTAACTATGCATATATATTTTTGGGGGGCGACATACATGTGCATGTAATACCCTTTTTTACAGAGCCGGTCACATATGATGAACACCTATTACATGTGAGTGTACCCATTGTACTAAGCCTTGATAAAAACTACTTTGTATTTCAGGTAGGAAACCCCAACGTGATCAGATTAGCTAGGTACAGTATGTACAATAATGTTTGTGGATCTGTAGTTAATTTCACCGTACACATAAATGCCCGAGACACTAGAACAACCAGATGAAACCTTACCTTGGAGAAGAGGGTGTTGAGGCAGTGGACCTTCTCTCTCTCTTTGACATAGGCGTAATATTGCGTGATTCCCTTCAGTGTCAGTTCCTCCATTAGGTTTATCTGGTAAGGGTTGGCTAGGTGTTTCTCCTACACAAGGTTTAAGATTAGTAATAAGTGATTCTGTTGTATGAAGGTTGGAGGGGGGGGGGGTTATAGCCGCAGACTGCTGCCCAGGTTGCATAACGGCCGCAGGCCAGGTTCCGCCCAGCTGCGGGATGCTGGCCAGGCAGCGGCACTGCCGCAGGCACCTAGCCCATGGTTTAATGGCCGGTCACGTACTGTAGGGTTGTCCAAGGTTACAAGGGGACAACTTAGGTCAGAGTTGTAATTTACCATAAAATCTTGAACTGTTGAAGGGAAAGTAGCCGAATACAACATGATTTGTCTGTCATTTGGTAAGTAGCTAATCAGCTCATCTAACATGTTCTTGAAGTCCTGTGACAGTAGCTTGTCAGCCTATGGTGGGGAACAGACATGTGCAAATGGTTCAATTTGTTCAAGTTTCACAGATATGTAGCTCCAACATGGTGGTTATAATCTATAAGTCAGCATGACAGATTGCATGGCCATGCAGACCTGCCAACCTTTGGGATCACAAAATTGTATTCTGGAACCCCAGAAGTTGTATTTTTCATTTAAAAAATGTATTTTTTTTAAACAGGGAGGCAATCTTGCTGTCAGGAAACATCTTTGCCACATTCGTAAAGTCATCCGAAGAGACAAACAGCATGTTATGTTCGATAACATACTGTCCGTAAAGTTTCCGCTCTGATCACATCGTTAGTTTACCCTAGATGGCAGATATTGTCTCAGAGCGATTGGCGCTTTAAACATCGGCAATGCTTCAGCCCTTGGCGGTTTCAATGTGGTGCGCAATGTCATATGAACCACTGTGAGCAATGCTAAAATCCGAATCACAAAATGAAAATCGTGCATGATTTTAAAAATGAAGTCAAGCTTTGCACAAATATATTTCGATGGAAGAAATCTATGGACTGGTTGGTTTATGTAAGAAACTTGATTTGAGGAATTAGATGTATCATGTACTGCTACAGGCTTCTATCAAATGTGTCCCGATTCGATGAATGGAGCATGAAGATTGCTCATACGGCAGGCTGTGTAAGTCATCAGAAGGAACCTTGCTGACTAGGGGTAACGGAATTGAAGCTACAGGTCATAGTTCTAATGGCCATGGATGTGGTGGTGTTGAGGTGTACAACACATATGGATTATCATGGCTAAATTGACTACATCAAGGGCAAGACGAATGCAAGTTAAAAGTGGAAGAAATCATACATGAAATCCATTTACCAATTCATTGTTAAGAGATGCGCAAAGATCCACTAACCGGTAGTAGGATTTCAACTTGGGCAAGTTGTACTATATAAATATGTCTAAATTTGTGACTGACCAATAAACCATTCACAAAATTAAAGGTTTACCCGCAAATGTGCCTGTATTAACCCTAGTTTGAGCTGAATAATCAAACAAAACACACATGTACAGCTTATTCAACGTATCGATTGGTACAAAGCAACCAGTAAACAAGTTTGAAGACTCGGTCTATAATTGACAAATTATACTGCAGGATTACATCATTACCAAATATTCCCAAGACAATGTTTCTAGCATTGCTATCGACTTATGTGTAATATGAATGCACATACATGTCCACAACACAGAATGGTAGTTTTCTGTATGCCCAGTTGACACTGAATCACCAATAATGGTAGTGGTTCAGTAACACTTAGGGCACAGTTTACTTCATTTAGCATGGCCTGCTTGCTCAGACAAGGGCACGTACACTACATGTACACCCGGCCCGCGGCAGCCGTACAGCTACAAACGGGTCTAGGCGCTTGTTACCTGTATGAACTATACTACGTTTAGGGCCAAATATTTCTCTGCTTCAAAACATGGTCCAATCTACCTTCTGCATTTATTATGTCATATAGCTCAATAAAGGAACATTTTACCCTGGAAATTATCCTTGTGTATCTTACACAAAATCAGCCGCCTTAATTTCTTGGAAATTCTGGTAAATCTGAACTTTTCCGAAAATTTCATTCTTTTTGAATGAACAAACTGAAAATGTTTGTGTATTATCTTAAGAAATTCTCTAATCACAAAACAGTATCATTTATCAAAATCGGTTACGTAGTTATGGCGATATCATGGAAAAAGTCGGCGAAAATGTAACGACCGAATCAAACTGTTACCGAGCGATCGATCACATGCTGCACGTGCTCTATACACGTACACATTCTGTATGTGGTGTGCACGCGGCGGCGTACGGTACATAAAGCTGGAATCAGAAACTGCATTGGCAACGTACATGTACACATAGATACATGTACAAACACGTGTACATGTGCATCGCATGTACTTCGTACCGTTCACGCTCTGTTGAGAATGCTAGAAGACGAATTTACGATGCAAACGGACAAAACAAAAGCACTTCCAACTGTTAGGACAAAAATTATTTCAACTGTGCGAATAAATATCATATATGTTAAATATCATATTATGTGCTGAGCTATGTCAGGCTGTTTTTCTTAAAGATGTAAACTAATATGCCTGGTCAGGTTGTTGTTTGTCTTCGCCTATTACCCAACCAAACCTACACTACGTAACGTTTTTTGGGGCAGCGTAATGCCGGGATCAGAGGCATTTTTTTCGTCCTAAAAAAGTGGATCCCGGTTCTCAAAAAAAAATCATACAACCGGGAGCTATTTTTTAGCTCCTGTCCTTTGTCTGCTTAACAAAAGGCTTGATTGTGAGCAACAATTATTTACCTTCAGTAAGCACGACCATGACAGTTAGGCCCTGCCTTGACCTGAAAATCTTATATTGAGGAGATACTGACCCTCAGACTAGTCATAAATTCAGCTACAGCTTTTCGCCAAACACTCACCTCATCCAACACAAATATGCCACATTTGTTTATCTTGGCGACCCCTTTGTGACACAGATCCAAAATTCTGCCTGGTGTGGCTATGATGATGTGAACTGAAACGATAATTAAAGATATCTGACCAATTTCTGACCAATGTTACCTTGTGAATTAATTTAATGCTGAAGACGATCCTTAAAAATAGGTTTAGATTTTTCTTCTTGAAAATTATGATTGGACAAACCTACCAAAATATCAGTTCACCTTTTACAATTAACCCTGTATTATCCAGAGTCAGAATAAAATTTGTATAGATTGGTTTAAAAATCCTTTCAAAATCATTGTAGCATTTTTGCTATCAAAGTGAATATAGGGTTAATTCCAAAATCTGAAAGCTGTTTGAGATTTGACATTACATCTTAAAGCATTAAATTAACAGACTTCGCATTTATTATGAAATAAATACATACTTTCTTCAATAGTTACTGCCACTCGAGCAGTAACTAATGAAGATACACAGGCACTGTTCAAGTGTACTCATTCACATAATGAAACTATTTAGTGCAAATACTTCAAAAGGCCACCTCCAATGCCATTCCTTCACGCACCTGTCTGCTGTAGACGAATGATGTCATCACGTAGACTGGTTCCTCCTGTTGTCACCATTACCTGGTGGCCAAGATGCTTGGAGAGTTCCTTGCATATCTGGCTGGTCTGGAGGGCCAGCTCTCTCGTTGGTACCAACACCAATCCTACAATTGGCCAGTAACGAACAAACGGAGAAAATGTGACGAGTTTCAGAGGTGACAGAGGAAAAGGGTGCAAAACGTAAACCAGTAATGTTAACATCTTTGAATTAAATCTTGAGTTGAAAGTAAAAAATATAAATGGAAATTTTTGGCACTATTGACTTTGCGTGACTTTACACTAGGACTTTGCACGTTTAGCCAGGATCATTCTCTAACTTATGAAGACATGTTTACACCTATGTAATAGATAAAAACAAATCGCAAAATAAATTAGACATTCTACATCTACACACCCTACTAAGGCCAGATAATAAAAAAAAAGTTTTTTTAGCGTCCCCGCCAACCCTACAATGATTTTAACAAAATCATTAAAAACAATTTTTTTACATTCAAATTTTGGCTCTGTTAAGCAGCGCATGTGCATTGCGATGTTTTTCGCTGGCTTTTGAGAATTTTGGCATTGATATAGTAGGATGCCTAGTATTGTGAAAAAATACAACAAAATAATCTTTATTTTATGTTCACATGTCAACAAAACTCAATGGAAAGTAGAAAAAAAAGAAAAAATTAAAACCTCCCTCCCTACCCAAACTTAAAAAAAAAAAAGGGCGCTCAACTTTTTTTTTTTTTTTTAATCTGGCCCAAGGAGAAATTACCACATGTTTGCCTAAATTAACTGGTAAGTTAAACATTAGCCAGTCCAACAGGTTAGGCACACAAACAGATTTGGTAAGAACATTCTACAACACCATACATGTAGCTACTGTTGCTAGGTCAAAGGTCAGCTGCAAATTCAATGCGGCGTTTGAAATTATTTCGGTCTATTTGGCAGCAAATTATTGATATTTGGAATTTAGGCAGCAGAGTTGTCCATCAGCCAGCTATTACTTTTTAGGATTAACAATGGGTACACAATTACAAAATGGTAAAACAAGTTTTATGTGTTTCATACATGTACCTGGCTGAAAACCGACAAATTATGAAAGGTAGTTACCGTCACGTGGTAATGTGCTTAAAGTCAGCATTACTGTCATTATTACCTTGTATATGATTTTTGTCTAGCTGTGTTTTCTCCAGCATGGGGATAGTGAAAGCACCTGTCTTGCCCGTGCCATTCTTTGCTCTAGCGATAATGTCATGACCGGACAGAGCCATGGGGATGCTGGCTTCTTGGATGGGGGATGGCCACTCCCATCCTTTCTCAAAGATTCCCTTCAGAAGCCCATGGCTAAGGCAGTAGTCCTCGAACTCATTTCCTTTTGTGTTTGTTACATCCTGGATGGAAACAAGAGATATTATCGTGATTCTTCTAAACATTCCTGCATGAACACATGTAGTTTGTCTACCGTAAAAAATATCCATTACCACTGAAAAACTACTGTTTCACAGAAACAGCAAAACATGATACATGTAGTGATGAACAATATCTAATATCGCCTCAGGGTTTGTGTGTCCAAGCAATGTCAAAGCTTCAATGATATGTAGCACCCTAACTTGTTCTCTTGGACGCTTGAGAAAGAAGTCAAGCTTTGCACAAAGATATTTGGTTGGAAGTAATCTATAGACTAGTTGATTTATGTAAGAAACTTTATCTAAGGAATTAGATGTATCATGCACTGCCACAGGCTTTCATGAAATGTGTCCCGATTCGATGAATGGAGCATGAAGATTGCTCATACGGCAGGCTGTGTACGTCATCAGAAGGAACCTTGCTGACTAGGGGTAACAGAATTGCAGCTACAGGTCATAGTTCTCATGGCCATGGATGTGGTGGTTGGTGTTGAGGTGTACAACACATATGGATTATCATGGCTAAATTGTTTACATCAAGGGCAAGATGAATGCAAGTCAAAATATATGAAATCCATTTGCCAAATCATTGTCAGAAATGCACAAAGATCTGACTACCCGGTAGTAGGATTCCAACTTGGGCAAATTGTACTACATGTATATAAATTTTCCAAATTTGTGACTGACCAATAAACTATTTTGAGCTGAATAATCAAACAAACCACAAATATACCTAAAGCCTATTCGAAGTATTCTTTCGTACAAAACAACCAGTAAACAAGAGGTCAGTAAAGTTTGAAGACTCTTCATTGACAAATTATACTGCTGGATTACATGTACATCATTACCAAATATTCTCAAGACAATGTTTCTAGCATTGCTATTGACTTATGTGTAATATGAATGCACACATGTCCACAACACAGAATGGTGGTTTTCTGTATGCCCAGTTGACACTGGATCACCAATAATGGTAGTGGTTCAGTAACACATAGGGCAGAGTTTACAAAGGTTTGACAAACATTTCTTAAAATCTGCTACTGGCCA
The DNA here is from genome assembly GCA_032273685.1 of Pteraster tesselatus. Lineage (NCBI taxonomy): Eukaryota > Metazoa > Echinodermata > Asteroidea > Velatida > Pterasteridae > Pteraster > Pteraster tesselatus. The sequence continues at coordinate 5,540 of JAVCKS010032544.1, read as the reverse complement.
GAGACGATTAATTAGAGATGTTCCGATACCGATACCAGCCCAAAACGCAGTATCGGCGGGTACGTGAGTCCATGCACCGATCCGATCCATTGCTCAGTACAGTACATACATGTACATGTGTACATACATGTACATTAACGTACAGCTAGATACCTAGCGATCGCATGCTTTAGCCCATGTAGGAAATTTACATCGAGGTGCCGAATAAGAGTGATAACTATGCAGGAAAAAGGAATACATTCCGAGTGCACTTCGAATAGCTACATGTACATACATGTACATGTATACATAGAAGCACATACATAGGCCGGCACGGCTGGGCTGCTATCTGTACAGTGGGCTAGTGCATGCACCATGCGTACAACACACTGGGTTCGGGCACGTGATGTGCGTAGTTTTACTTTACGCCCTCTCCTGAGGATTTTATCGAAATAAGAATCTGGAGTTCACCGTGCAAATAGCACCGTCCAATAGTGAACATTCCACGCTCCGTCGTCACAGGCTTTGAAGCTTCTCCTGGTACATGCTGGTATGGCCAACCCATTGGGTATAATACAAGTGTGGAATGAAGCACATATTGCATACGATATGGAATTGTACAGAGGAAACCATTAAGCGCTTGAAACCAGGCTGTCCATAAAGCAGTGCAAAAAATGATCGCAGACGTAGAAAATTGCGCGATATTGGATCAAAATGCCACGGAAATTAGTTCTAGTTACGCAAAAACCAAGTTAAAGATTCCAACTTAATTTATATCAAATGCGTTAGAAATCAACTTGCCAACAAATCAATTTGTCTTGTACGAGTCTGACTTGGGTGTGTTCTACTCTAACTCCAAATCTACTTACACTTGTTTTATATCTTCCATCCTTCGGTGGTTGCTTTAGCCCCGCCTTCCAGTTGCCACTATGGAGATAATCGTTCACACAAAGACAAAATTACATGTGCACTGTAAGCACTAGGGCAACGGCAAATGACTAATGTACCAAATTGTTTTGCATGTTTTGGCATTTAGCTGAGTAAATTCCTGCCAAGCATTTCTTTTGTTTGTACCAGCAAACAAAATCCAGCTCTTCCGATGTTCATTTTCAGAAATTGATTGATATTCAGGTGGTGGAAAATGAATGTTTGCAATAATTCATTTGTGACTATTGTCTTAAGCATAATTTAACAGGTGTAAAAACAATTTTGCACTGTACAGTAATAATACAGACCTGTACAAAGTTCGGAGCAATACTTCAAATAAAGCCTGACCTGCACTAATTCTAATCACCTTTCCAATTTGGATTCCGCGTTATTTGTTGTTGCACTTTTACCCTTGGCGGAGGAATCACTCAAGGTCACAGCATGTGCTTTGGTCTGGGGTCCATTCTGGCTCTGTTTTAGGGTTGTCCCAGTTGCTGCAATCAGTGGTTGGGGCTGTGCGGGCGCTCTTATCTCAGTCCCAGCAGCCCTTGCTGGACTACCGCTAGCAGTATGATTCATTCTGTTCACGTCATTGGTTGCCACTGCAGCCATTTTTTCTCGGCATTTAGTTTATCAAGTTAGTACAAAAGTTTATCTCCCTGAGATGTATTTTGCAAGATCAATTCCTCTTTTATGATATGATCAGAACTTGCTGAACTAGTTGACAAGTCTGACCGTAAAGTCTATCATTTCTAAATATTAAAGAGGGGCGTCTTTGGCAAATATACAAATATACAATATATATATATATATATTTATATGTATTAACAATATTTTTTCCCTTAATTTATATAGATCTTTACAAGACACTGAATTATACAAGTCCGGTTTTGCTTTGGTTTTCAAGTCAATCTTTTGAAGATTGGACAATAGTTTTGATAAACACAAGCAGGCTTGTAGCAGCTTAAATCTTCTGTAACATTGTCCACAGCCGTTTGAACAAGTGGGAAGAAAAGGAAAGACGGAACACTTTCCACGTTACAGATCAAAAGTCGATCACAATTTCAGATAATCATATAAGTCTTTAACTGCTCAAACTCCAAAGATGGTGGTGAATGGGACAAATCCAGTCACTCCAATGCAAATAACATTCAAAATGTCCTCCTGCAAAAAATACACAAAGGAAAATATTAGAAAAGTGCATGAAAATATTTTTCATAACGGCACAAAAAATCTATTCAGCAACTGGCTCCTGCTAGTTATACAGTACAAATCGCAAATCCGAATTGATGTGCCATCGCTGTTCCGAGTTAGACGAACTACATTCCTAGTGCGCTACAAATAGCTACGTTTCAATAGAGATTAATAGAGATTTCACTCTCCGTCATCAATGGGGTAAAATACAAAAGCTTGGAACAAAGCAACGAGCTGCATGCAAAGTTTTAGAGAGGAAACCATTATTAAGCGCACACAACCAGGCTGCCCATAAAAGCAGTGCAAGAAATTATATCAGACACACTGAAGGTGATCTGACTTGTACATGGAAAATCGCTTGATATTGGATCGAAATGCCACTCAAATTATAGTTTGAGCTGCGCAAAACTCTGAGTTACAGATTCCGAATTAGAGACTTATATCAAATGCGTTGGAAATCACCTAGCAAATAATTTTGTCCGTGAGTTTTGAACTTCGGTGAGTTCTACAGTGTTGTACATTAGGAACAGTCAATATTCAAATGTTCTAAATATTGGTACATGTACACGTAGATTGGCATCGGTTATCTAGGTGGGGCTGGGCCCAGATGCTAGTTTTAGAAAACATTCTTTGCCTTATAGGTTTCGCATTGAGAACATTGCAATTGCACAAGCCAATCATGTACATTTACCGGACCTGTACATGTCATTGTCCAATTGATCCAATCCACACACACAACAATATGTGAAATGAACAAAGAACTTAATTTAACGGTACATTGGAGGCTCGTAGGTTTACATGTACATGTGTACAAATGATCAAATGCAGAAAGACACACACGAAAAAGGTTATAACCGAGGAAACTGAGGCTTGGAATACTGTTAATTTGATACAGTATTCTTATGTAGACCACGTATTAAGCTCGCCGCACTCGAGAGCTACATGTACATGCTGAGCAAAAAGTCTGTCGAGGCTGTTCGCTCTGCAGGTAGCTCATGCATGCAATTTTACATGAAATGTTTGCCTCACGAGGCCAGGAAATAAATATCCACCATGTTTGCTATTGCTCATGTCATGTGTAAGATTGCAAGATAAACAACCAGCGTTTGTAAACTTTAGCTAAGGAAATTTTGTTATGTGAAAAGGGCTTTTGTTAAAAGACAGCGATGAGACACAACAAGGCGCCCGCAGGCACATTGAAAAAAGCCTGTGAGAGCATTTCACCCATTGTTGAATAAGCCACTCATGTATGTCAAGCCCGTGTTAACAGCCACCTTAATATAGAAAGCAGTCACACGATAATGGCACTCAAGTTCAAAAGACTTTGAGACGCCTGATATAGATTATAAAGGGTACAGTATGTTTGAGCAGAATTTTGCAAACTACAGGTTACGTACAGTAGTTATCCAATCATGCCAACAACCTTGTTCAATATTTGCACGTATTTAAGCACTTTTTGAAAGCACTAGGGAGTATACATGATCTGATCTTTGCCACATTGTTGCATGCAATGTATAGCACATGTGGCTTTATGTAACTCAGTCTAAAAAATGAGCGGCATGTTGCCAAACACTTTAAATCAGTTATATACAGCAGACTCCTGCTATAGCAAAGTCCAACGGGACCCAGTCAAAATGTATTCAAACTACGTATTATCAGATACAATGTTTACCGTCATTGTGTACTATGTATTGGCCCTATTGCGCACACATGTAAACGTTTGTGATGTACAAATGGCTTTTACAGTTTGAAGATAATTTAGAACATGTTCAAATAAAAGATAATTTAAAAAAACAATGAAAAAATATGTAAAATGTACGAAACGAAAATGAAATAAACAGAGGATTTCACATTGATTAATAATTGACCAGGAAAATACATGTATAAACGTCACGAACGGCAGATGACCATGGATCACTTCGATGTTCAAAGTAATCTCTCCACCACAAATTGTGTCATGGAGAGATATATCAATTTTATTAACCTTTCGTAATGTTCAAAGTCAATCTTATAATGAAGTGTTTTACGCACACGTGTTACACATTCTCCTGTCCGTTCGTGATCCAAGTTGATTTGACAATGTGGTAAAGCACCCTCATGATTTAGCACCTAATGAGTGATAATATCATAATCTTACACTGATTAGATATTAACATTTGACGAACTGTACATCATGCAAGTGGCAAGCTTGCATAATCAAATAAAGTGTGTGTCGGCCCAGCACATGAAAAAACTCGCTCAATTAACACCTACATCTATTGATGATTCAAGCTGCTTTCAAACAGGGTCTGAACGGAAAAGCTGTATGCCAAGATTATCGTTCGTTATAAATTGTTCGCTAACAATGCTTTTATTAGGCAGCAGGGGTGGCCAAAACCTTACAGTGTAACCAGAATTTCATCCTATCTGATTTAATTATAATGGGAGCCAACTACATGGCTGGAAATAGTGCAATACCAGCATACTTACATACCTCGGCATCTATAGCATTTTTGATATGTTATCTTTATAACAAAAAATAGTCAGTAAGTAATGATGTGTGAAAATTCTTAGATACTGTACATGTACATACATGTACATCATACATACATGTATTATAATATAACTCGAAGGTTTTTCTACATGCAAATTATTTCTGCAGGGTGGGACACACGTACATCAACATGTGTGCATTTGTACTTAAACCTAATCTCGGTTTTGGTCATTTCTCTACGTACATGTACATGACACTTAGAAACATTTGAATCAGATATAGAAACATCAGTTGCAAGCAAGACATCGCTTCTGTCTTACATGCATGAAATTTAATTTAAAAACAAGAATTTGAAATGGGAATTTCACCACTACTTGTGTATTTAAGGAACACAACAGAAAAAATGTCCGTCAAAACATCCATAATTTCAAGGACATTTACTATGTGGGTGCAGAGTGGCTATTACTAAGTCAATAGTAGGCCCCACCTTCCCCCACCCAAACAAAATAATATGACCCAACAGCTGTACGTGCAACAGTTTAAAGTTCAATTGACATGTTGACAATTTAATTTCACACTTTGCGATTCATGATGGTAATAAACCAATTTGGTTTTCCTTTATTTTTCAAAATGTAACTTAGACTGAGAAAAATCTAAAATTAGGAATCACTCGAAGAAGTTTTCAACTTGATCTGTTTTTGATGACAAATTTGTTTTTTTACCATTCGTGGCGCAGCTATTCCGAATTAAGGCTACACTTGCAGTTAAAAGTCTAGTCGCGTATGCAGTACGTGCAAGTGTAGCCCTTTGGCCTCGCACAGATAAGGTAGAATTGTAAAAGTGTCATTTCTTTCATAAAATTACCACTAGGCTAGTTTTAGCCAAATTCAAAACTTCAACTGATTCTAATCTTATACTTTCCCTAGTCGAAATATGTGAATTCGCGGAAAATAATCAAAGGGAAACC
>JAVCKS010032479.1:0-12125 GCA_032273685.1 Pteraster tesselatus | reverse complement strand
TTTTTTACCCCTATCCTACCCAATTTATCCGTTTTTTTATTTCCTCCCTTCCTTTCCATCTCCCTCCCCCCCCCCCCCCCCCAATAAATATTGGTAGAACCCAATAACACCAAAATAACATGCACCCGCCCTCAATTTTTTACAAACAAAAGTTACTGTACGTCCCTGGCCCCAACGTAAACACAAGTGCTAGTGCGGTTAGCATCTACAGTCTCCGAGTCTAGACCTTCGGCAGATTGAAAATATTCAAAATCAGCATCAGCAGATACCACATACTGGCTTTTCTCCGATTTCCTCTTTGCTGATAGGCATAGGCCCCGCTTTCTGCAGTTGTGGCTTATTCTTATTCTTTATTCGACCATCTCAGTTAAAACAAGAGAAATACATGAACATTTACATTGACAAGGTTTGATTGAAGGCAAGGTAATTGTTTAGTTAATAAATAAAATAAAAAAGACCAATCTGTGATGGCCAGAATCAACATAAGTATACTAAACTAATGTAGCCCAAGAGCTTGTTAATACAGTAAATCGTTGCATCCCTAAATTTGCACTTGAAGGACTTGTGGATGATCACAACCACAGCATTTGCATGTCCTTCCGCGGCTTCTTACGTATTTGTTGCATACGGCTATAGTGAGCAAAGCGGTGAGCATCAGAGGTGATGGCTGCTTGCTTGTCCCATAGTGTTGTTTGTTGGCAACCCCAGCCATCTCATCGACGATACTCCTCGATTTAGCATCCTCGAACTTCAAATCACGAACAGAGAGGAGCTGTCTCCGTGTGTGTGACATCTTAGGCCATGAATTTCTGAAAGTAATCTGTCCCGGATGGCTTTCGTTAGGAAGTTCCCAAATGCACATGTAGATTTTTCAGACGTACCGCAAAATCTGCAGCTCAGAGTGACTCTCGTTCCCGGCATAGGCTGTCCAAAACGGCTTTGAAATATTCCTTAAAATACTTTTTGAGGAACTAATGTTACGGTTTGGCTGATATGCAGGGCTACACAGATTTTTCAAAAGCATACAGTTGGGCTCACACTTGCCAGGTATAAATTTGCCTGAACAGCTTCTTTATAGTTGTTGGCAGCAAGGACACGCATCCTGTGGTCAGCATGGTCTTCAATTGACTCCGCGATGTATTGAAATTCCCAATTACAATGTACTGCCATATGGCGGGAACTTAGTTATAATCATACAGTTTCAGTCTGCAAATTGGAATTATTAAACGCACAAGACGTGGCTGGTTGAAAACCCAAACTCCAGTGTTAAAAAGCAAAATTCCTTGACCATAATTATATTAGTCATCTGTTGTCAATACAGAGAGCATTAAATTATCTTAAATTTGAAGGGTCCAACTTTTTATATACCAGAATATAATAATAAACCGATGTATAAATCAATCCGTGTTGTATCCCTAAAAACCAAGGAATAAGTCAATATAGGGAAGGAAAGCACAACTTCTATCAACATTTAATGCTAAAACGGTGATTTAAAAAATAAACAAAATAAAAAACCCAACTCGATTTTTTTGAATTTCTCGGTCGGTCGCTGAGGGGCAACACAATCCTTTTTTATTTGTTGGCCGCCTAAGTGGACATTCCGCAGTCATGGATATGCAGCAGTTATTATGAGGTATTTCAACATAAGTTTACAGGAAATATTAGATCCGTTTCCATCTCTTGTCTTTTATTGGATACCGTAGTTACAGAAGTTTGACTGAGAGTGAGATTATCTAGGCGCGATGGAGTGCAGTGGGCGATATACTCTCTTCCTCCGATTCGCCGTTTGTAGGCGTCTAGCCGTATATCTAGACGTCCACCATATGGTCTTGCGTAAAATCTAGCCGTAGCCATTTAATTCGGACACGGCCTAAGTCACGTCAGTGCACGTGCACAGCTAGCCTTTTGTCAAGGCCTTCGTGGCTTGGACAGCTTTTTAGCCACGAAACGACTGGAGCCGGAGACCACACGCGCGATTGGCGTAACAGCCTCGTGGCTTCGCGCGCCACTTGCCACTCGCGCGCACTTCCAGTCGGCTACAAAAGCCACGAAGGCCTTGACAAAAGGCTAGTGCACAGCATGCATGCAGTGCATAATTATATAAAGTCATTATCATAACAAAATGGCAGCCTCCATGCGTGTTGCAGAGAGTTGCCACATGTTGTGCAATCGCTTTTAAAGATTTTCATGTAGGTACATGTACGTGTACGTGTACGTGTACGTCATCCATGTCAATGCCAAATACTGGATGGTGACAGTATGTTTAATAACGGTAAGAACTGTTTAAACCGAAATTGGAAGGTGGGGCCTAGGGCAGGCCCAGTTCGTTTCCAAATAATTTGGGGAAAACATCACTGGCCACTAGGCCTATACTATATAGTATACTGAGTGACAGCCTGTCCAAATGAAATTTATTTCGCCGTTGAGGTCCGACCTGAATCATAATCAAAAGTCAATACTAAAATTTTAATATTTTAAATCAAACAATATTATTAAGAGTCAAAATAATGAAATAATAATAGATACATTTCCCAACGTGACAGGGACACCGTCACAAATTGGTGCTTAACTATAGAATACCCCGCCACTCCTGTTTAGGTGACTAGTGTGGTACCCTTGTAATTAGAATCATTGTGAAGTGACTTGTGGATACCAGGATCATTTTAGAAAAGGGACGTGGTGGCGGGGTATTCTATAGTTACTCCGCTTATCTAAGTACATGTAAAAAAGGATAGCTATCATTTCGTTTCGAGTAAGCTCACGAGTTTTACATAACTATAATAAGTACGTATTAATCATTCGCACCGCGATACTTACAACAATTAAAAGAATCATTAAGGAATTACAAAACAATTAACCAAATTAGCTTCCTTGAAAACAAAGGATGTCGATCATCATCATGTGTTAATATAAATATTAAAGTAAGCCAGCTCTTGTATTGAATAATTCTAATAATGAATTCCATTTCATGTCTGATTATTTTCGTCTGATAATTATGAAAGCCAGGTTACTTTATCAGACTTTTTCGTCATACGGATCTTCTTATAAACCATGTTCCGCAACTTTATGTACATGTATGCATTCCAATCTTGTTTGGTGAACCTGAACTTTTTGCGAATTTGTGGATTATCTACAGCACTTATTTTTCTTGAGTAATAATTATATACTTGGCCAGAGCTACTCAACTTTACGAAGCCCATGGGCCATGCAACGAAATACACTGAGCTGATTTTCGGTCAGTGGCTGCAAAAATATTAAGCACATTAGGTTTTGGAAATTTGGTCCGAGTTGGTCTGGATCCGAGTTGGTTTGGGTCCGAGTTGACCTGTTGACCTTTATAGACCTGTGTCTGTGTGCATTTTTGGGTAAACATTTGGGTGCTAACTGCCGGTTTCCCTTCTTTTATTTTTTCTCGAATTTATATTGAATAGACTAAGAAAAACCAAATAGGCTAATATTTGAAATCAGTTTAGGAAGAAGTGTTAAAGTTTGCTACTTAAAACTAGTGTACTACTAGTGGTATTTCATTGATAAAAATTACACTTTTACATTTCTAATTTGAACATACTCTATATACGCGACTAGACCTTCAACTGCAATCCGCCTTTACAAAAATGGCCAGCGCTGCGAAAGATAAATTTTCGAAAAGTTGCAGTATTTTTTATCATTTCAAAAACAGATTAGATCGAGTTCAAAACTTCTTCCCTAACTGATTCTCTATTTTAGATTTTTGTAAGGTACATTTTGAGGAAATAAACGAAGCCGGGGAAACCTGAATTTTTCTCATTTCCCCCAAGTAATTCACAATCCCACAAAGTGCGTAGTGAAAAGGCTTTTGGTAATTCTTACATTACAGCATTTTTCCTGTGAGGCACCGAAGCAGAAATTAGCAAAATTTGATAATAATGATGTTCAAAAATTAAATAACAATTTACACTGAAAATATTTTGAAATATAAATACTCGGTAGAGGGAAAAAAAGAAACAAACAAACAATTCTTGGGAAAATCCAGGAATTAATTTCCACCAATTCCCTTTCGAGGTACAGCTATTAGTACTCGAGCTTTAATCCAGCACTACACATACTTGTACAAAGTGTACCTCCCTTCCCCGTGACCCATAGTGAGTGCAGCAATGGGCCCAGTGCGTGTGAAGGTACCCATGCGTAATTGTCGAACCTACAACTGTACGACAAGAAGTGCTGGTGTTATAACCATGGCCAAAAATTTATTCATCGTAAATTGTCAAAGGAAATTAGTGTTGCCACTCCGTTATATATTTTGACAAGAAAATATTCTCTCGCTGAATGTTTTCGACCATATGTCATGTTAAAAGCTAATACCAAGGGCAACGTACAACATGAAAAATGTAACCATTGTTTTGTTTTTTCTGAAGGTGAAATCAGTCTGAAAATGGAGAGTACATGTTTTAGGTATTCCTGTTAACAGAAAAAGTCCCTTTATTTTCATACAAATCAGTTAAATAAAATAAAGGGAAAAGTAATTCTGTCTTATCAAATTATCAAGTCAAATGCTTTACTAAACAGAGTGACGAATAAAGTGGTACCTACACATCATCATGTCCGAAGTCCTGACTTCTCTTATTCAGTGGTGTATAACGAGACTGTCAGATCTACTGCAATCGGATGCTCCCGAGGATTTAGCTAAGTAAATTGCTAAGACGTTTACAGCAATAAGACATTTATTGGCTACTTTTGTTTCCGGTTGTGCCGTTACATTTTGGGCAATTATATGGCAATCATGTTAGGTTAAATACATGCAGCATTTAATGTTGAATACTAAAAACAAATTGGAGAGCAATACTATTGTGTAATCAAGCCACTGCACTTAAAATACACAAATGCACAAAAAAAGCATAATACAAGTTACCGTGGAATCGCCCATAGGCAAAGGTCAGGAAATGTTCGGGATAAATGTATTTGCAAACAAATTAAAGTAGTTTTTGGACTGTACATTACTAGAACAAGTGCTTTCAGACTGCTTAGAAAACAGTTAAAGACTGGTATCCTGGTAATAATACTTCTCAGATGACCAAAACATATTTGGAGCTTGCAAGTTACAGCTTTAGTTTGCACTGAATAATCATGCAGCCGTCTGATGGACCGCAAAAAGCTACAAAATACTCGTAACTTATCCAGGTCACTTACCGACTGACAATTTCTGCTTATATCCCTCCAACTGGCTTCGAGAAAGAGAGTGACCTTAACACCTCTTGCCATCGTAGTCAACGGTAGCAAAGCTTGTCTCATACAAGTTTCATTCTCAGAGGCTTAGGTACAAGTTTTTTTAGCTGATCCTTTTGGGGTTTTTTTCATTTCAGATATCTCTTGTCGATCGACAAATCCAGCGAGATTGAAGAGTTTCTCCGGGGTTTACTGGATGGAGATGACCCTAAGACAGGATTGTTCATAGAGGAATTACTCCAGAGGAAGCAAGGAACGAGACTTCCGGAAAATATTACCGTAAGTTGTTTAGGGTCACCCAAATATTTAGCAGTTTTTTAAAAAGAAACTCATGATGGAAACAAAACTCAGTGCCCGACAATTTCAATTGATATAATGTCCATCCATCACTCTTTAATTATTAAAAAAATCGGAAACACCCCTCCCATCTTAACCCCTCCACCTTTACCCCTCCCTTGAGCCAGCTGCAACTATCAATGGGTCTGCTACTGGAGGTTGGCCAAGATTTCCAAGGTAGAAAATTAGGGGCACCCAGCAAAATAGTTTAAAATATACCAGTGATATACATAAAATCATATTCATTTGACAAGTATTACTTCAAAATGAACAGAGATTTGATTTCACTGTAACTGTAAACTTGCCAATGGTGCCATCAAATCTTGGTTAAAGCGAGCGTGCTTTTAAGTATAATGGTCATGCGTCACGCCTCTGCTCACTGAAAAGTGATCCTCATTCGTCAAGTTGTAAGACGAAAGAATCTATGAGACAAAACCTATACAATCCTTCATTTCGTTTCGATTTTTCAGATTTATAGGAAGTCAGCCGAGCAGGATGACGGGGGAACGAAGCCTCACAGCCGGACCAAGTCTAAGACGAAGGAGAAGAAATCTGGGGGATTTACCAGAATTGACCTGTCGACAGTCAACAGTGAACCAAGGTTGCCAGGAGATGTGAGTTTTGGGCTGATAGCCGCTTCGTCGGGATTGGGGTGCTACATCGGAATGGGCTGCTGTATCTGTATTGTGTTACGACGGCTGAGCTATCAATGTGTATGTTGATGTTATTTGGTACCAAAATATTGATGCATTTATTATCGATGTCTTCTTCTCATTAGTTGGTTCCCGTCAGTTCATCCCTAGCAATTCCACAGCAGCAGCTGACTGAGGACCAGGCACAGAAGCAGGGCGCCAAGCGTAAGCAGAAGTACATCCCACTCTTCAGCAAGGAAGGAGAATCCCGCGACGTGGTTCGTCTGGCCGGTAGGCACTGGTGCGAGTGCCAGGCACAGAAGCATGCCCTGGTCGCCAACTGTCTCAAGTGCGGTCGGGTGGTCTGCCAGCAGGAGGGCTCCGGCCCTTGCCTCTTCTGTGGAACCCTGGTGATTATTGCTTACAAAATAGGGGGGAAGGGGTGGGTTTAGGATAGGTGGCGCGGCTGTAGGTCTCTGGTTCGAATCCCGAGGCAATGGGGTGAATTGGGTTTTAGGTCCCCTGCCTAACCTTGTGCATGTGTTGCACACTTTATGGGTCTTTCCTTCTTCCTCTTACATCTGTAACACTTCTTTAGCCACCACATGTAATACACAGACAGGTTCAACTATTGTTCTACCATTTTAGGAAGTTATATCTTTGTAAGACGATCAGAAAAGGCACTTTTATTGAACCAAACATTCCTTTTTGTGTGCAGTATTGGGTTCGGTGTTCTTTAAAGAATGTTTTTCGGCAATTATAATGTTTATCGCATGGTGGACCTCATGTCTATGAAAATGCTCCCTCTGTGACTAACGTCAGAAATTACAAATGAAAGTTCATCTGATTTATCTTGAATTATTCTGGATTTTTTTAAAGTGTCCATTTCATGTTAGTTTTACTGCTGCCACTTGGGGGGCTTTGGCTGAAGACTACACCAGTTTATTCCTACAGCCTAATGGGTTGTATGTATATTATAGGAAATGGCAAATACCATGCAACCAAGTCTCATAATCATTACCCACAATGTATCCGGTAAAGACAACACAAAATAGAATGTGCACCATGCAAAGTATGAAAATGTGGCCTGAAGAAAAACTCAACAATACGGCATGATCCCTGCGTTGACTTGCGTGGCTATTTCTTTATACAAATTTTGATTGCTGTGCGCAGGCTGGTCGGTAATCTGTATGTACACTACCGGTCAAAAGTTTTGGTACACCTTAAGAAATTACACATATATGCCACGCCCACACGGATTATTAAGTAAATAGCATGCATCTGGGAAGATTAACTAGCTTCATATAATAAACTTCATGAACAATTTGAGCAAAAAAAAACCCATCTCTACCATAATTATCATACTTGGATGTGTGATTGTCCTCACCCCAAATTTGTCCAAACATCCAAGCGCGACCTTTTGATAATAATTACATCATTACTGCCTAGGAATTCATGTGAATGATTTAATATTTTGAAAGGAGTTCATAAAAAGCCTTGCATCATTTAAAGATAAGATTGAATGAACTTGTGGGCCTACATCATTCAAAAGAACAAAGAAAGTTTGTGTACCCAAACTTTTGACGTGTATAAGAATGTAATTTTTGCTATGTTTTTTTGCAGAGATATTGCCAGAATCCCCCACAGCGCTCACATTATAAGAAAGAACCTTATCCAGACTTATTTTTTCAAAATCTTTCATTTTTTCCCCGAACAAACGTGACCGCAGGTGTGCACTAGGGAGGAGCAAGACATCCTAATGCGAAACTCCAAAACGAGCGAAAAATTGCGCCGTAAATTGATGGGAGAAAACAAATCACAAGGGCAAGAAACCTCCAACGGCCCAACCACCCTACCTCACGCATCTTCAAGGGTTCGCACTGGCCTAGAGAAAGCTGTACAGCATAAGGACAGGCTGATCGAGTTTGACCACACAACGTGAGAATTTTCTTCCTGAAGAGTCCCTTTCTAAGAAGCAGGCATGAGAATTTTCCGCCCCTCCGTGGTTTTCTCGCTTTTTGGAGGCCAAAATATGTTTTCTCCGAGTTCAATGTGAATCCGGTTAAAAAAATTGGGGTTAGAGGTGGTCTATGGTGATTTTGTTTTTAGGGAAATTGTGGAAATTTCATTGCTGAAATGCCCCTAGGTTTCTGTTACACTAGTTCTCGGAATTTGATTTTCTTTTTCAGTGTCCGACGAACTCGCGTCATTGATGACGAATCCGACTACTTCTCCACCGATTCTAACCAGTGGCTGTCGAAGGAGGATCGCGAGAAGCTTCGCAAGAGGAAAGATGAACTCAGAGAGTTAAAGTACGGCTCCCGCCTCAAGAAAACATTCACGCTGGACTTTGCCGGCCGAAAAATCATGGAAGAATCCAATGAGGTCAACATGTACGACGGAAAGGTAGGTGATTATCAGTTCTGTAGTGCCGCCCAAAATGGGTTCAAGATGAGTTTCCAAACCGATTCAACATTTTTAATTGTTGAATTGAAAATTGGGTAGGTTTGGCCTTATTAAATGATATCTGGTGGGAATTCTTCTCTTGATGGTCTAACAGTGTACTCTGGCAATGTCATATTTGTACCCAGGACGAAGTTGTGCAAGGCGTGAACTTTGGAACAGGCAACCAGGTCCGAAACCAGACAGGCCGAGCGGGTGACAGCGACATCATTAATCCTGACATAGTTCAGGATGCACCTCGGGTAGGTCTAGGGGTTTGCGATTATTAAGAGTAAGTTGTCAAGGCTGGTTTGATCCCATGGCTGACTGGTCTAGTGTAGATAGATACATTTATTTCAATGTTAACAACGGGGAAATCCCTATATCAATATTATAGCATAACTTACAACAATTAGTTAGCTGATGAATAAACATGCTAACATTTAGGAATGAGGGTGACGCATCAACTGCTTTTGTACCCTAACCTATATGAACAGACAACGTACTAAACGGACAGACAAAAGACAAGATGAGGACTTACAAAATGTTCAATAAGATGTAACATTCGTATGGTCATTAAGTTGAGACCCAAACTTTTAAAAATATACCACTCAAATTTATTTCACAAAAAAATAGTGCAGCAATATACAAATTTGAATGTTACTGTCATGACAACGCTGCCTGCAAACGGCTACTGCACGCCCTGCGTCACGAGAAACATATGTCCTTCAAAATAAAAGGTGGCATCAGAAATTCTGATTTGACTTTTTTTTCTCATTTCTGTATGCACACATCCGCAGCCCCACTCAAAATGACCCAATGCCCATCATGGTCTGGTGCACGAGATTTGTGTTCTGATTGCTCTGTGTGTGGGTTGGGTTTGCAAGACTAAAGATCTCCTCCTCTATTTTCATTCAGTTTATTCAAAATGACGACCGCTCGTTCCCAAAGCCAACCGCCCTGAATCCGGACAGGCTGACCCTCGACTCCAAGGGGACGCTGCGAATTCAGGACCGCGAGTTGAGGGAGATGTCCGACGGTGGCTTCTGTCTGAGCATGCACCAGCCGTGGGCGTCCCTTCTAGTCACTGGCATCAAACCGTGAGTAATTGTGATGCTAGGCTTAACAGGACCATTCAAAACAAGCAAGTTTAACTGTTTTAACCAGTGGCGCAATGATAGCTGAAAGATTTAGTTTATGGTAATTTTTATAAAAAAAAGACAAACTGTTCGACACGTCGAGTTCCACACTTGACTCAGAACCACACTCGTGAAAAAGATTCAATTTGTGTGCCACGGCACACCTCTATCTCAAATGTTACAAATGTTCGGGTTTTTTTAAGGCGAAATTTGAAAAATTTTCAGTGTTAATAATCTGGCCTACCTGCAGTCTACCAAAAAGCACAGTTTATTATCCCCGCGGTCTAGAAAAAAGGAAAAAAAGGAGATTAAGCACAAGCCCTGGGTATTTGATTAGACGTTGGCTTTTCCAACTACCTGTAGTCCAACCATAGAGGCTCAACCAGAGCTGTATGAACTCAATGCTGTGGCACGATGTAAGACTAATTTTCTGGAAATTTAAGTGGAATTAAGTGTTTCCTAGTGTTCTATTTGTGTAATTCATGGTCAACCTGTGTGTCCCTTTAGGCATGAGGGTCGTACGTGGTACTCCAGCCACCGCGGCAGGCTGTGGATAGCGGCCACCACACACCAACCAACGCTTGAAGAAATAGGACAAGTGGAAGATGCGTATCGATTCATTAATAGCGGTTAGTCCAGTACACTCATACACTCTCCCTATATAGCTAGGCTATTCAATACTCTATGGTGTGTCTGCTGGGCTGTGTTAAAAGTGGCCCACAAGATGGCCGTTATTCTGTTTATAAGCCGGAGTAGCTTCTTGACTCATATTCACAAGACGTGTGTTCAATCATCGGCAAGGTCCACTCACCCTTACAAATTTCCTGAGGAGTGCTATTTCTTATAAATGGGGCGAGTATCGGGGACTGTTTAATAGTAATAGTAATAGTAAGCGATTTAGAGAGCGCTACACATGCGTCTCAGCACTCTGTACAAACTATAACCCTGGCCATAGGGCCAATATCATTCCTGTAACTTTCTCAGCTCCCTGGGGAGTATACAGTAAAATGGCTGCCGGTTAGGCTCACGCTGACTAATCAAACACATAAACCACCTCTATCCTCGCCCCTTGGCAGTAATATCTTTTTTTGAGCAAAGGGCAAATGAAAAGGCATTTCGGAGGGTAGGCATTACCGACATTGACCACTGGGTGACTGTCTACTTTATACCCAATCTATAATCATCGGTTTTAGATGACACCACGGCCTTCCCCAAGGAGTATCCTGTCTCCTGTCTACTGGGGTGCGTTAACATGGTGGACTGTCTCCCTCAGGAGCAGTACCGAGAACAGGTAAGTGTCTAGCCCTGGGCCTGGAAATGCTTCGATTCCTAGGGCGGATTGCAATAACAGGTCTAAGACCTGTCTATAGCGCTTAGCCGGCTAACCGGGACGGTCTATAATTATTTACCATTGCAATACCGGCTAAAATATTACAGCCTGCTTTTGCGTAGATATAAGCGGTCTTCATTAAATAAAATTAGTAATTATTTACAAAGAGAAAGATTTAAATCCAGCCGACGAGTGCAACGACGTTGAATTACAGCTGAATAGTTGAATTTGTTTGTTCATGCGTTGTGAAATCATTACACCCCGCGGTCTTAGCTTAGACTAGTCGTATTGAAAGCGGCTAACAAGGCAGGCTATAATTGACGGACTTAGACTGTTTTATTGCAATCCACCCCTGGTGTAGATTGAGCTTGGTGTATGCTAGTCATACCCATGTATTAAATAATTCATGACTTTGCTGTAATTTTATATGCTATGGAGTTGTCTCCAAGATGTACTCTTTGATTTCAGACCGATTTCACTTTGAGAAATAATTCAAAATGTTCAATTGATAATTTGGCGGGTTTGCCATTGTTATTAGCTTTTAAATGCAGGAATCCATCCCTAGATGTTACAAAGTATTTTAAAAAATTTATTATTGCTCCAAGCTAACTAGGTACTTTGTAACTATCCGTGGATCGTTACATAAATGATCAATTTGTCAAACCAAATTAGTCTTAAATAAATTGTTGTTTTCTTCAGCATCCCACTGGGGATTCCTCATCACCGTACGTCTTCATTTGTGAAAATCCCCAAGAACTAATCATCCGGTTCCCCATCAAAGGAAAACACAAGATATGTGAGTGAATTATTTGTTCCCCTCTCTCCCCCTTCCCTCTCTCCCCCTTCCCTCTCTCCCCCCCTCCTGTCTCTCCCCTCTCCTGTCTCTCCCCCTCTCCTCTCTCCCCCCTCTCTCCCCCCTCCTGTCTCTCCCCCTCTCCCCCTCCCCCTCTCTCCCTCCCCCTCTCTCCTTCCCCCTCTCTTCCTCTCCCTTTCTCCCTCTCCCTTTCTCCCTCTCCCTTTCTCCCTCTCCCTTTCTCCCTCCCC
>JAVCKS010032468.1:0-12126 GCA_032273685.1 Pteraster tesselatus | reverse complement strand
GGGGGGAGCGATGTTTCTGAGCTGTTTGCATAATCACACACAATTATGAACTTTTCTTTGAGCCATGCGCCACAACTTTGAAATTGGAACTTGACCTAGACAGTGGCGGATCCAGGGAGGGGTGGTTTGCACGAAGCGCGCTACGACTGCGGCGGCCGGGTTCCAGTTGTTTGTAAGGTACGATGAGTTTCGTGAAATCCACCCCTGGATCCGCCACTGCTACCGTACTGCTAGATATATTCACGCCCTTGGACTTGGCAAAGTAGTATTTTAAGTTTCGTGAAATTCCAGCCAGCCATTTGACAATTATCGTGTTATTTAAACACAAAACAAAACAAAAACAGACGCGACTGAATACATTACCGCTTTCCGTTTCGCAGGCGTCAAAAACAGGTGCGATGAAACATTTTCGCTTTCCGTTTCGCAGGCGGTAAAATTCGCCACCCGGACGCAAATATTTTTTCCTACGAGCTATTCCCGAATTATAATTTGACTATTAAATCAGCTCCGTTCTCAATAACATCAGAGTCGAGCGGTATGGTAGGGGGGGAGGGGTAGGATATAACGGGGAGGGGTTGGGGACGTACCATGCACGCGGCCTGCCCAGTCCGACGTCCCCTTACTACCCCTCCCCTACTCCTCCCATGCTCCTCTCTCCTACCCCTCCCCTACCTCTCCCCTGTTGTTTTGGAAAGCATACTCTACCAATGATGAAGAAAGAAAACGGCGTTGATTGGTCGGAATGATCTTTTTATTTAGGAAAATTCGTGGGAATACCACCAATTTGGAATAGGTCATCAGAAGGTGAACAGTTTTGCGCTTAAGAGGGCGCTGTTTTGGATTAGTAAAAGACGGAAGTAAAATGTTATTTTTTTTAGTATTTTTTATTACTGCATGCAGTGCATGCACGTAGTTGACTGCAATTCATGTCGTCATTCAGTACACAGACGCAACACAAAAAAAATTATTTACCGGATTATATGTTTGTTCCAAATAGTTTTAAAAGCTCGCGTTGGTTGTTTAATTACTTGATATTTAAATATATCACAATTATAAGCACTTTGAGCTTATTCTTTGGTCTACATTTCACGTAAAACCCCTGGCTGCTGGGGAAGAGTCTACTTGCGGCATGACTTGACCGCAACTTTCTGGCCAGCATACGTACGGGGCCGTACCCGTACCGTCAATCAAAGGAACCATACCCGCTGTTGACTCATGCGTGGCTACCGTCCTAGGCTGAGCTCAGTGGTGAGTGAGCAGTTTTCAGGTAAAATTACATATTTTTTGTAGGCAAAAAAGAAAAGAAAAGAAAAGAGGACTAGGCTTTCTTATTAAAAGGAGATGGAGGATAACTATTTAAGTAAATAATTTTGTTTATTACCTCCGGACCGTGGTCGGTCGTGGACTAAAATTATTATGACTACCATGGAGGTGCTAGTACCATGATTAAGTACCAGACTAGGCCTGCTATGTACGTATAATAAACCCGTGGATTAGTTAGGAATACATTACCAAATAGGCATTAGTATTTTGCCTAGTCAGGGGCAACAGACTACAGAGGTCCTGGAAAAATCTGGGTGCTTACCACAGGTTTCCCTTCATTTATTTTCCCCAAATTTACCTTATTACTTATTATTAGGGCTTAATAATACCCCGCTACTCCTGTTTTGGTGACTAGTGTGGTACCCTTGTTATTATTATTATTTTATTCTGCCAAACACAACAACAATTATTTAACACAATAGCATACATCAAGATGGGCAAGAAGGGGCTAAAGCAAAACAATTACTATAGTCCGTAGACCAGCCACCACACATCCCGAGTATAGTTTATTTATAAATATAACTATAGTATAAAATGTGTTGTTATTAGATTCATTGTGAAGTGACTTCTGGGTACCAGGATCTTTTTAGAAAAGGGACGTGGTGGTGGGGTATTCTATAGTTACTCTATTATTAGTCTTAGAATAGGGAAAATCAAACATTAGGAATCAGTTGAGGAAGAAGCTTCGAATTTGGTTAAAACAAGTGGTAATTTAATGACAAAAATGACACTTTTACAATTCTGTACGAGGCTAAAACCTGAAAAGGCTACACATACACGTACATCATACGCGACTAGACTTTCAACTGCAAGTGTAACCTTTATTCAGAATACAAAAACAGCCACGCCGCGAAGGATAAATTTTAAAAAGTACTATTTTCTTCAATAATAACATTAAATCAAGTTGAAAACTTCTTTCTCATTTGATTCCTAATTTTTGTATCTTTTGTATGTATGTATCTTGGAAAATGAGCCAGACAGCCATAATTCATTGAAAATAGGGCTGCTTAAAAAAAGACAGGATACTAGACATGTTTGTTTTTACTTGGCCTTACCTTAGACCTAGACCTAGGCCTATTAAAGGAACTTAACCCGCTAAAGGATCATCAAGGCTTCAGTTACGTGGATATTCTAGGAAAAGAAGATGCCTTAGGTGATAGCTTTTGCAAAACTTTTAAGTTGTGCTTAAATGAACTCAGTACAGTAATACCCAACAAATTGCCATTTTAGGACTGGTCTAGTACCATTGTAATTATGAAGGTAAGTCTGGGTACAAGGGTATTTGTTTTGTTTCAGAAGAGATACGTAGTGGTGAGGTATTCTAAGAACACTAAAGCCTGTTTTAAAAATAGTTTGTATTTATTGCCAGTTAACTCTACACATACTAGCGACTGCTATACTGAACATTTAGCTACATGTATAAGGCCAAGTTGATCGTCCAGACTTTTTAAAAAGTTGGTGAGGGAGGCCCTTATTATTTGTTATTTTCCAATTTTTGTGTTGTTTTTTCCAAAATGGCCGCCATGTCTAAGATGGCCGCCATAACATATTTGAAGATGGTTTTGTGGTGCCGTTTAGTAGATCAACAAATGATTTTATATCATATTGTCCACTTGTCAAGCAAGTTGCCAATATCACAAACAGTATTTACATTGTGGACCTACGTGTACATGTACATGCAAGAAAAGTGATAAAATTGCTCAATAAAAATGAAGGATACACTTCAAAATAGGTATTACAGTTAGGGCTCCGATTTGTTTTGAGTTGATTTTTATTTTATTTTGCTTTGCTTTATGGTGTTTAAATGTTTTTTATTGAAATAACAACTAACAACAAAATCGGTGCGGCGTCCAAAATCAGAGCAGGGGGGGACGATCATCATGTTTCTCCTTTTTTTACTTGGCCTAATGAACATGCCCTTTGGCTCCTGAATATGTAAAATGTATGTCTAACATGTGCTGAATTTTAGGAGAAATCACTCTGCCTGGATATAATGGCCATTTATATTAAATCCCGAAAGCCAAACTTCAAAACTTGGTAGGCAGGCAGAAAGGTATTGTTTCCTTACAGATTTAAAATAACAGTTACATGAAACATAAATTCTTTTCGGTGCTACATGGTTATAAATTGTATTTTAACTTAACAGGTGTGCTGAATAATTGAGAATAAAGTGGAGGTTGAATTCTAAATCCTTCCCCTTCCTCACCATGCCTACAAACAACCTCTACAACCAAAAGATGACTTCCCAGGAGAAGGCCACTATCTCCAAGATGCTGTCCATGGGGACGATCATGACACGCTTCTTCGGTCGACGGAAGCCTGAACGGCGATCGTTTGAAGTATGCATGGATACCAGGCAGATCCTGTGGAGACGCCAAAAAGGGCGCACTGATGGGGCAGGTGAGTTTTTACTTGGATGCGAGACCTCCCAGTGTAAACCTTGTACGTTTCGCGTATAGTCAATTCACAGCACCTGATACACCTGTCACTATAAGTTCATGCAGCCCTGAATTTGGCCGACCATTATGGCATAGCTTGACAACCTTCAAAGCTTAGTTTGCGTTCAGTACTATTGAGGACCACTATCGTAGAAACAGGCACAAATCGTTGTAGAAGACAATGCTGTGCTACATGTAGGAGATTTGTTGTGGCTGCATTTTCTATTGTTACTTCCTCATAGGGTCTATTCCTGAGTAACCTTGGAAACAAACAACAGCTACATGTAGCCAATTTTTACAAAAATGATGTCCATGTACCTGTACATGTAGCTTAAGCAGATCTATCTTTAAGCTTGCCAAGCATGCCTGCTATGTGATTGTCAATAGCTTTAGTAACCTTCAAACTTCAACTTGCGTTCAATACTACATGTACATCAGAGAAATTAATAGAAACACCAGGGCATAAAAAAAACTAGAGAGCCGCAATAGTATTGTTTAATGCTCATAGAGACTAACTACATGTACATATCTAAATAACCTCTTTCATCAACATCAATTTTGAAAGTAATTATTCACGACTTTTGTATTTAGATTTAGGAACGTGAAATGTACAGTACGTGTATTGTCATTATTTACAAATATTTATAAAATATTCATCACAGCACCTCTCTGCTTACGTTTTGCATTCACATATGCAGTGCGGCTTAAAGAAATACTCCACTCATTAAATTAAATTTGAGCATTCATTCTGCAGTGTATAATTATATGCCTAACAAAAGATTTTCTGAAAGTTTTGCACAAATATCAACTGAGGATTGTGACGTCACATATGCTGCTCAAATCTGTCTAGTCCCAAGCAAGTAAATTTTAGGAAAGGATTTACTCCACAGGCCACTACATGTACATGTATTTGTAATCTCATTTAATGCTTGGGACTGGATATTTAAGCATGTGTAACATCCTAATCTTCAGTTAATGGTAGCCCCCATAAGATTACACACAACTTCATGATTTTATAATAATTATGTAACTCTTTTTTTGCGAAACTTTCAGAAAATGTTTTGTTATAGGTATTTCATTTATTGTAGTATGATTGCTCAAATTTAGTTTGATGAGTGGAGTAGTCCTTTAAACATGCGTACAGTGTATACGTGGGTGCAACTTGACCCCCACCAAGACATATTTGAATTTACAACATGATGTTTGTATGCCAATTAGTAGTTGAAATATAGCTTTAAAAACAATTTCGGGCAGTGGTAGCCACTTTAAATTTCATCAATAACAAATCCCCCCAGCTTGGCACCCAGCTGTTTATCAATTAGTAGCAGCTTGTGTAGATCATAAACAACCGTAAACATGGTTTGGCTAAATATCCCAGTTTGCCATTGGACTATTATCATTTAACACCTAAATCTTATCTTGATGATCCCCCTTGCTGTGGCTTATAACCCCCACAGCTTGAAGTTTATATTTGATCAACGGGCATACTAATATAATATACATGTACCACCACCACTCAGTCAAACACTTGCCAAACAAAGGGATGGCTCAGTACATGTATATGGCTGAAAATATACACATGTACTCTGATTTGAACATATGTGTCAACTTTCTTTGGCTGTACCATAATACCGCACCACCTGTAGAATACGGTAGCCCAGAAAAAAATAAAGCAATGTGACCTGGAATATTGACTGGCTTAATTTTTGTCTGTAAAACAGCAGGTCCTGTTGTTCCGAATGAGCAGGTTTGTTTTATAAAACATATGGTGCAAATTAATACATACTATGTTGCTTTAATATTTACTAAGGTACCAAAGCCAAGGAAGAGGTCACCTACAGTACATGTAGGTTGACAACAAGGCATGCCTTTATTAAAATGATAAAATGCTCCATCGGAAATGCATAGATTCTGAAACTCTAGTATGTAGACCTGTATACACAGTACATGTACAGTACACTGTAAGTACCTGTGCAGGTGTAGGTGGAATGTGGGTTTACATACATGTACATGTACAGTACAATACATACATACATAGTTCAATGTTTTCCAGGCCAGTGATAGGCGGAGCCGGGTCTCCTATACATGTACTTTGTATGTGATTGTGTGCACACATGTACTATGTAACTACGTGTACCGGTATACTGCAGTTTATCAAACTACCAGGTAGTACTGCACTTTAGTACTACGGGTATACAGTGTGTGGAAAAATGATGTGGTCTGCAGATATCAAATACATGTATCTCAACTCCTCAAAGAACTAAAAGAATTTTGATTTTGTTCAGGTACAGTACTGTATATCTGGAGTTTGGATAAATATATAGATTTGGGTGACATACATGTACTGGCAGAAAGCTTGTTCATTTCTGCATCTACATCTAATGGTCATACTCATTCATGTGTAACTCTTCACTGAATTGGGATCAGTGACCTGTGGAACAGCATGGGGGGGCAATTCCACGGGTAACAGACTGACACATTGGAAGAAGTTTTGAAAGTCTTTTTAATCACAGTAGGCAGGCTAGGCCTTACTGTCTATCAGTGGTGGCAGCTTTCTCCTAGCTTTGCTTGAAAATGGTACAGTCCCATGCTTGGTAACAGACTCACATGCTCTGAATTCACAAGTCAAATGCTTAAATGTAGCTAAACATTTATTCAAGGAATACAATATAAATTCTTTTGGAGTAGACATTCTGAGACAATAAATGTCATATATTAGTTTGGTACGGCAAGCACATTATTTATAGGTTGTTCATGTACATAGCATATCACACAAAACCTTCTGGCTACTGGATATCCTCAATTGAAACATTGAAAAATAGCCGCAGGACTCTCTTTGCCTAGAAAATCAGTCACGGAGCTGGTCCACTATTTGTGACGTCACAACCGGCAAAAGGGTATATTCACGTACTTATGATCACCGGTTGTGACGTCCAGAATAGAGGTTCTGGTTTCTCCGTGCAATCCCGCGTTTCCGACTTCGAGATTTTGGTGGAGTTTACTCGCATAAATTCACTATTCTAAACTTGTTTTGTTAGTTGAACGCCATTTAGTGTTATTCTGGGGGTTAAAACCTTTCTATTGATGTAATTATCTCAATATTTGGGATTGTCTTAGAATGTCTACCGGTACTTTAAAAATTCAACTGATTTACACTGACCATGCAAACATGACAATTAGTTAAAATTGCAAACTTAAGCTACATGTATACCTAGGCTTGGCCTACATGTAACCAACTGTTTGAGCATTACATGTGGCCAAGTACTTTTGTACATGTATGCACATGCTGGTGCTCAGGGCCTATTGTTTTTACTTCAAATAATCAAAATGGGACTTTATTATCCAAATCATTCTGACTATTTTAGATTATTGGTTCTTTTTTTGACAAATCACTACAAAAAGTACCTAATTATACTTATTTAACTAAAAGAAATTGAAGAATATGAAAAAACCCCAATGAACTATCAAAAGTGGACATTTCTGTGGAATTGCCCTGAGGTCTTTTTCAAAAGGGACGAATTTCAGCCACAGTGGAATGAAAAGTAAACCGGGGCACAATATTCTGCTCACCACAACGGAGGATCAAGAGGCTTGTTGGCAACATGTGCCATGTACGATTAATGCATGTCTAGAAGAGATACTGATGCTGTGTGAGTAACAAACCATGTTTTAATGCAATGACATTAATGAGTGGGTTCTTGAGAATCTGTCACTTTTGAAAAAAGACCCCTCCGATCATTATATGGGTCACTGCTCCAGTCTTGGATGAGTTACACTTGAATGATAGCAGTGATTGGATGCAGAATTGGCCACCCTTTCTGTCGTACATACATGTATTTTCCACCCCAAATATGCCCAAACTCAGTCCCTACTGACGAGTTTATCTTTGATATATCTAATTCAAAATTGTGGATGAAAGAAAAAAATACCCATGCTTAAAATCTGACATTCACTGCATGCTTCATGTGCCCACCTTGTTTATTAGATAGGCCTTGGAACTTAATACAAAACTAACGTGTACTATACTCCACTTCACACTCATCTGAGGAAGGGAACTACCTGTACAAAATGTACATACATACATGTTCCTAAAAGCTCATGATTAAATAAATTTTACTAGTCTACAAAGTGCTGTTTGTTACATTCAGTTTTTGCTTTATGTACTGTATATGCATTTGTATTGTACATGAACTGCATTTGATGTACATGTAGGTTAGTTGCGGGTTAAATACCTGTTGATGCCGGATTGATGATTTGTTGATCGGATTGTTTCGCACATTGTTATGGTCGTTCGCCCGTGTGCGTGTACGCTGTGCGCGCTGCCACGCGCTGATGACGCAGAGGAGCAGCGCATTTTATTAGTAGTATAGATTGGAAGTACTGCAGTTGTACAACTGCAAGATCAGACTCTGTTTATGTTTTTCCTGCATTCTTTCAAAACTAATAAATAAATAAATACCTTTTTTTTTCTCTTTTTTTTTTGGTGGGAGGGTGCAATTATGTAAGATTTTGCGTTTATTATGGGAAAGTGGTGGTTTTGTTCTAAATTAGTTCTCTTTTAATATAATTTAAGTAATAATTTATGGAATATTTAAAGCTTATTTTTGAATTGCATGACCAACTCCAACGGTTGTCCTGTTTTTGAAGCTTAAATGTAAGTTCATGTGCGTGCCCTAAATGCAAGCCCTGGTTAGCGCAGCACAGTCAAGTTGCCTAATAGTCAGTATAGAGGAAACAGGAAACTTGATAACAAAACGAAAACAAACAAATAGCGTGTCTCGAATGTTTTGATACACAGTAAATTTGTGAACAGTTTTCAAAAATTTGTGTAAAAGTATGGAGCATTTCCCGCAAAATAACATTCACATGTGAAACACAAGTTTTTGTAACTAAGCAATTTATTACGCACTGAAACAAAACACATACTGTTCAAATTGACCTTTATACCGCAGTCAACATATGGTCAAGGCTTCATTTCTCAAATGGCAGTGTGCCCAGTTGGCTTCATAGATCAATTGGTAGGGCATCCCCACGTAAAGCGGAAGGTCCATGGTTCGATTTCCGGTGGAGCCAAGTTAATTTTCACTGCATCTAGATGTCCAAACCTACGGTTTAGGCATCTTACTTTCATCGACTGTCCCTGGGGCATGGTACACCTGCCTCAACAAAAATGATCAAATTTTTAAAACTGCCAAGACATAACATCATATATAACATTTGGTGTTGTAAATTGGTCTTTGCTCGGGCTTTCGAATTTTTGTTACGAACCTAGAAATAAGAGAACAGCTTGAAGTGGTTAAATTTGGAAATCCTTCTAAAAATTAAATTGTGACGTTCCCTTTTGCCAAATGTGACCTGTCACCAGGAAAAAGTTGTGATGTTGGAAATTTTTTATTTCAGTAGAAATGTACATGTACCTTTCTAATCCGTACTGTGGGTTTTACTCTCAGTATACACAACAGAGCATGTGAGAGACACAAGGTCCACCATGAAGTGTCAATTATAAATACAAAAAAATGGATTTCCCAAAAAATGCACCCAATGATGCAATTTACAGGAAAATGTATGTTTATTTTCCTAGAACTACCTTTTCTGATTCTAGTATGATAATAAAACTTTAGGAATTTAATATTAATTACCATTTCAAATTTTCACTATCATCTTCCATTCAAAAATGAAATGTCCTCGGGAACTCGCAGACACAGAACAAATCATGAATAATGATTTTATTTCATGGAGGGCCTAAAGTCAATGTGGACGCTAACGAGAAACAAATAATCATATTTCATTGGCCTTACATGTAGCTGTCAGATTACAAACACCCCCTATAAACGTACACATAATTCAACACATTAAACCAAGCAATACGGTTTTCATCTCCTATCACTGATGCCAGTGTTATTAATAATGCATTTAACAGACATTTGTCGCATGGACACCAAATGTTTGGACCCCAAAATGTTAGAATGTCCCATTGTTACACTGTATTATGTACATGGACCGTCCATACATATTGGGAACAGCAATCGAATCCAGCTGTTATAAAAAAGAAAATTGGCGGTGCAGTGTAGAACATCAAAGCAGTCTTCATCATTGAACGGG
Source organism: Pteraster tesselatus (assembly GCA_032273685.1). Taxonomy (NCBI): domain Eukaryota; kingdom Metazoa; phylum Echinodermata; class Asteroidea; order Velatida; family Pterasteridae; genus Pteraster; species Pteraster tesselatus. The sequence goes on along the minus strand of JAVCKS010032468.1, from coordinate 2,263 downwards.
GGCGAGGACGTACATTAGTGTCTACCGCATGATAAGTAGGCGCGCTTGTACATTTTAAATCCATAACCGTCCGTGATTTAATTTCTGCTGGAAAAACAAGAGTTATCGGTCACATCGATTAATTTAGATTTATTAAGAAAGCTTATTGGAAACTGTGGTGGGTCCTAATATTACTGTTGACAGTAGTTTCCCCCGCTCCCCTGACAGCACGGGCAGATACGGTGGAGAATTAACTGTTTGCCAAAGACGATGAATCGGTAGATGAGTTAGGAACACTATATAGGAGTGACAGGGTCTAATGGTAGTTGGGCTGAAATGACAGGTTGTTGAGTGGGTCGCTAGCGAATGCTTAAGGTGGATGTAAGCAGACAGCCTCTGATTAATATTACAATGGATTGTAAATGGAATTTTGAGAGTGCGTACATGTACGGTTGCTATGCTCTGAGTGATGTAAAGGTTTGTTTTAAAGGTCACTATGCACGGTGGCAGTTTGGGCCGGGACGGCTACTTGTCTCTTTACCCAGATTTAAATATTTGTTTTTCTTCAACTTGCGTACAGTCGTACCCTATACAGTACACAATTGTAAATTGCGTGCCTGTATATTGACCATTTGGTAAACGATTGAGGATTAGGTAGCAGGGGATTAAATCATTTGGTAAATTACTCAGTTTTCAAAATGACTTTAGAAGATGTTCGTTGTACATGTAGGTACCTTACTATCTCTTAGTTTCGCCTATAACCGAGACAGCAGGAATAGAAGGTTCATAAATTAATGATTATAGTGGCTGTGTACTAGTATTTGTATACTAGTATTTTTTTGTACTAGTAATTGTGTACTAGTATTTGTGGAGAGCCCCTTTATAGTAACTGTTTTTTTGGGGGAAATCCATCGGGCGCTGTCTTGTTTTTATGTACATGTATGTACTCGTACATGTTTCTGTTGGTCATCTTGTATACATGCCTTCTAAATTTTTTGTCAATATTTCTATCAGTTTTGATTGTATTGTACATGTACTTGTACATAGTGTACCGGTACATGTACATGTAAGTTTCCCGGAAAAGAAATTAAATGTTAAGCCACATGTGCTGTTGTACTGGTAGTTCCATCTAAATTTAGAACGATTTTCCCCCCGGGGAATAATTATAAATGGTGAATTGCTCATTGCGTAAATGATTTGTTTTTGTGTACAGCATGTACATGAGGCTTTAAAATGATATACTTCAACATGGCACAAAAGCATTTGACAACCATTCATATACACTGTCTTGGACAGCAAAGAACACTTGCCTGATGCTTGACTAAAACTCACGACCCTTCTAATAACTCATGCATGCTCTACCAACTGAGCTAACCTGTATAGTCCAATAATGCAAATATCTTTGCTTCAATTATCGTGCCCAGTCAGAAGCCTTGCCCTTACATTTGATTTACCAGGGGGGCAAAGCCTGGATCCGTACATTTGATAATTTTATAATACGGTACATGTATGTACATTACCCTTTTTGTATACGGGTCATTTCACCAGTTGCTGGTCTCAAAATCCTTTACTGGAAGCTTAAAAATGGCACACAACTTAAAATCAGACACGTACAAGTTGTAAAACCCTTAAAAAGCTTTTTTTTTTAATGGATCCCTGTAAAACTACATGTATTTCTGATCTATGTTTTGTGTTCAGTGAAAATCTGTGACATCCGAGAGATTCGCCCTGGCAAGAATTCACGAGACTTTGAACGTTGGCCAGATGAGGCCAAGAAGTATGACCCTTCTGTCTGCCTGGTTATATATCACGGCATGGAGTTTAGGCTTAAGAGTCTTTCTGTGGTCGGTAAGCATCATTTTCTATTTTTACTCAACTGTACATGTAGCAAGAACAAAATACTTAGAAGTGAAATAATGTAGAGCAAGGTTGGTGCTTCCTTGTGAGGCCACCTGATAATGTCATTAGTCGTAGGCTTACATTTTGTTTAATTGGAGTTTGTTAGGTTTGTTTTTGTTTGTTTTGTTTTTTGTTTGTTTGTGTGTGAGTGGGTGGGTGTGTTTGTTTGTTTGTTAGGGTGTTAGTGTGTTTATTTGTTTGTTTGTTTGTGTGTTTGTTTGTGTGTTTGTTGGGGGTGTTAGGGTGTTTGTTGGGGTGTTAGGGTGTTTGTTGGGGTGTCTGTCTCTCTGTCTGTCGGTGTATTTGTTTGTTTGTTTGTTTGTTTCTCCACTCGCGCTCCATTTGCACTCATACGACAACCAAGCTTTGCATAATGTATAGCATA
>JAVCKS010032458.1:0-10000 GCA_032273685.1 Pteraster tesselatus | reverse complement strand
TCGTCAAAGTTTTTAATAACTACGTACGGAATTTTTTCATCAAAGCATCTATTATTTCCTGGGGTAAGTATTGATCAAAAATATTTACTGATAGATGTGCGCAACGTCCTCATTTGAGGACAGGTACAAACTGTAAGTTATAAATTAACCTAAATGGCCTATTTATTGCAGGCAATAATTACGTAAAGAGCCCTCAAAATGTTTACCACCCTCATGTGGTGGTAGTGACACGCACTTTTCTCTGAAATAAACATGTTTGGGTCTTCCACCGCATCTGCACGCTATAATATTCGATCATCTACTTTCGCTCTAAAATTGTGCAATTTTCGGCTACTATATGATTCGGTAAGTTTATTTTAGTGGTGAAACTAGATGTTATAGAACCTACTTACACTTGGCTTTGTGATATTACTAATAATAGCAACATATTTTGGCAAAATCCACACGTCCTCTAATGAGGACATCGTGCAACAACGGTTACAAATAACGACTTTGAATAGCGCCCTCGCGTCCTCACATGAGGACACTATGCCATTGTGTGTGTTTTCATACGATGAAATTAATGCTGCACCTTTACAAATGTCACGAATACAATTCTTTACACCTAATTATGACTTATGTAAACGTTTACACGTACTAATGGTGTATCAATTATTGTAAGCTTACGCTGCGGATGTTTTGAACATTATTTCCACTGGAGGCCATATCTTGAATTCTTGTAAATTACACTACTCCAGAACAATTGTTTTTCTAAAAGTGAACATTATAATTGTGACAAAGGAAATAACACCGGGAGGTAATAGAAATAAATGATAAAATATACTTGTTTTGAAATGTAAATACAATTTTTGGCATAGGCCCTATTTCTACACAACTTATGCTGCACCCTTTAGTTATAATAAATACACAGGGGATATCTTGTGTAACGGCGCACTGTCGTCAAATGAGGACATGTGCATAACTAATTAGCACAATTAACACATTTTGAAACAATAATTATTTTTTATTATTTTCATCTGATGTAAAAACAACAAAAACCTTGTTGAAAAACTAATTCACGCATAAGAGGGATAACACATGAAATCGCTGCTAAATCCAGTACAACTTGAAATATGGAAAAATATATTGTATTTATAACTTGTATATTATACCTAACAATGCTGTATGATAGAGTAGTTTTCGGAGGTGCCATGACGAATGAGACCTAATTTCTGTTCAGATTCAATTTATGTTCACTGTTTGGTACCTGATTATGGGGATACTTGTTAAACACTATTACACATTTAAGCATTATAAATGGTTTTCCTTAGAGAAAATATCACTGTCACAATGCATTTTTATGATGTTCATATAATATAATATAATTCATATGAAAAACAGAAGAAACAGCATGTATACATGTTTTATTTTAGGATTCCCAATTGTTGTTGTCATTGTGGTACTCGCAGTGGATCACTCTCAATATAAAAATGACAACAGGTAAGATTCTATAGTTTAATAATACAAGCAGGGTCAGCATGGAAGAAGTGGTGTAGTAGTGCTTTCACCATTACACTAAATGAAATAAGCATCCCAATTTGTACATAAATTTAGTTTCGCGCCAATTTTTCCAGTCGTGCATTTTTTCCTACTTCGAAGTCAAAATAGTCATAATATGACTTATGGGATGGAGGAGGGGTACATGTATATATTGGTCTACTAATAATAATAAATAGAGTGGCACTGAATAGAGCGCAGGTACCTCCGCCACGCAGGTTGGCGGAGTTATCCTTTTTAAACTATCCCTAATGTTATTACTGAAATGTCTTTGTCCGTTGCGTGCTACCTGGTTATTTATTGATCTTGTAGAGGGCGCTTTTCATTTGTTAACCTTTAATGAAAACTTCCCTGAGGAAAAGCTAACAGATAACGGCTAAACAGTCACATCAGCGCTCTCTCGTTCAATAGAAATCTAGTTTCCACTCGGAATCATGGACTCCATTGCCCGAGCAAACTTGCTTCGTACCCTCAAAGTGCTGCCGTGACGTTGACTATTCAACATGTAATAGAATAGAGCCTGGAGGTAGGGGGCCACGTTAGTGAAGTTTCGTGACATTGTGACATAATGATGCTGTCAGGAAGTTGCCAACAGACAATAGATGTAATAATGGTTGTGAAATCAGGTTTTTAACATTGAGAAATATGTGAAAATATCACCTAAGAAATTATTCATTACATCTAACGTTTGTTTGCATGGATGTATGCTATATACATACTTGACTTGCTGTGAAGACTTTGGGTATGGAAAAATAGCTTGGATGTTTCACTTATTGTGTAAGTGTGTTGGTGTGAAACATAAACGCGATCAGAGACACAGTGTACGTGGAGCTTCTGTCAGTAGCCTATTGCTAATTTGTTTTGTGAATATTTCCTATTCTCTTGGTAGTTGCTTCTTGAAGCCAGGCCCGTTCCTTTACTACGGTCAGCTGCTTATTATTGGACTGGTGCTTCTCTTCAATTTGGTCATCTTTGTAGCATTGTTTCGCCAGCTGATCTGTAAAGCTGACAAGATTTCAGCAGCAGTTTCTACGAGAAAACAGAGCAAGATATCGAAGCGTCTATATAACATTGCGGCCATCTCTGTATTGCTCGGCCTGACCTGGATCTTCGGCCTTTTGTCCGTCTTCGAAGCCGCCAATTTTGCCTTCAAGTTCCTCTTTTGCATCTTCAACTCCCTCCAGGGGTTCTTCATCTTCATTTTGTTCGTCGTTCGCCAAGACAAGATTCGGCAGACCCTTATCAGCCGCATTACTAACAGTATCGGTACACCCCGAAGCCTTACGAAGAGTACTACGCCCTCAAATTTGTCATCTGCACATCACAAGTTCGAAATGGAATCGGGAATCCATAACGCCACCTTAACCGGGTTTAACATGGATGCACTTGGCGAAGTCTCTGTAACAGAAACCGCAGAGAAACAATTAAGGGCAGAGGAAGGTAAGGAGGAGGCAGTCGTGAAACGACTAGATGCAACAGAAGACGGACCCGGAGCCGAAGAGCCAAGTGCACAAGAATCCGTGATGGAAAGTGATAAAGGAGCAGAAGACGATGTTGCTGAAGGAGCTGAGTGGACTGTTGCTGAAGAAGATACAGAGCAAGGAGCCATCACATTGGCATATATCATATCTATGACGGAAGGTCCCATAGAGTAAAAGAGATGGCTCGTGTAGAAAGAACAGGGCAAGTAGCTAAGAAAGGAGGCAAAGGACAGTATAGACCTAAGGATTAAATATTAAATCGTTATCTTATATCAGAGTTATTTCCTACGCAGAAAAAACATGTATGATTTAACCATCCATGAATGTAATTCATGTGTGTTCGTACTTGATGATAAAAATGATGATAGAACCAATGATGATAGAACAATTGTTAACCACTCGAAATATTTGTAATAATTTTAACATTGTGCATGTTAGCCTAATTAGGTCATGAGAGGTGAAAAGGTCACCAAAATTGGGGTCTATAAAAAAACTTCAGAATGCATGCCCCCCACAATTATTTAGTAAGCTATAAAGAATTTTCAACACGAAAGGATGTATGCTGGAGAAGCAAAACAGTGGCAGCATATTGAAGGATTTCGCTTTCGTTGCCGATTCGACTGGACTTGACTCGACTCGACCGACAATTAGGGTGCTCAGGTTGCACTTTTATTACATGTATATCGCTTGACTAAGTGCGACTGATCGAGTTGCGGATGTGCTTAGGTAGCCATGACTGACATCGAAATTCTGACCTCTGTGGATACTTTTGTCATCTTCAACTCTGTGGTGCCAATGTGAACTGGGTTTTCGGTCCCTGCCTAACCTCGTTGGTTTCCCAAGTCACGGGGCTTTACTCCCACCACTCAAACCGTAACTTCTTCCCCATACAACGGCGAGCGCATGCACTATGCGGTGGGCTGAGTTGCAAGTGTGCTTATGTCGGTCTGACTGACCGCAAATCTCGGCGTGACTGGTCAAGGTCAGTCAGTAAAAACCAGTCGAGTCGAGTCGAATAGAAACGGCAACATAAGCTCATCATAAGCCCGGCGTACAATTTTGGGTGCAGATCTTGTTGGTATAGGCCTAGTAGCAAATATTATAGCTGGCGTTTAGGCCTATTTTAGTAAATGCAAACCATGTAGGCCTACATAGCGTTCTACGCTTCGTACCGAACTCCCTCAGTTATCCCAAGATCCAGGAGCTTTTTCCAGTTTAGGCATACTTCCGCTCCATTATTCTTACCAAAGTTCTAAAACCAAGCGATGCCTTTCATACGCCATCCTCATATAGTTTGTCGTAGTGATTCCTACTACCAGTCTATTTGCATGATTTAAAGCACCGTTGTATAATTCATCTCTGGCGTTTCCTTGGCTGAATAATAGCAGGTTGTTGATACTTATGACTGGTGACTGACGATTTCCCTTATGTAACGGGAAACCGGTATATAGAAGTCTATATTTCTTTATTATGTACTTAGCGCCCCTCCAAATAGTTTATTCAGAGCAGCACAGACTACTTTCCTTTGTCTGCCTTATCAAACCATGTGCTGTATTGACTTTCGTTGCCGATTCGACTGGACTTGACTCGACTCGACCGACAATTAGGGTGCTCAGGTTGCACTTTTATTACATGTATATCGCTTGACTAAGTGCGACTGATCGAGTTGCGGATGTGCTTAGGTAGCCATGACTGACATCGAAATTCTGACCTCTGTGGATACTTTTGTCATCTTCAACTCTGTGGTGCCAATGTGAACTGGGTTTTCGGTCCCTGCCTAACCTCGTTGGTTTCCCAAGTCACGGGGCTTTACTCCCACCACTCAAACCGTAACTTCTTCCCCATACAACGGCGAGCGCATGCACTATGCGGTGGGCTGAGTTGCAAGTGTGCTTATGTCGGTCTGACTGACCGCAAATCTCGGCGTGACTGGTCAAGGTCAGTCAGTAAAAACCAGTCGAGTCGAGTCGAATAGAAACGGCAACATAAGCTCATCATAAGCCCGGCGTACAATTTTGGGTGCAGATCTTGTTGGTATAGGCCTAGTAGCAAATATTATAGCTGGCGTTTAGGCCTATTTTAGTAAATGCAAACCATGTAGGCCTACATAGCGTTCTACGCTTCGTACCGAACTCCCTCAGTTATCCCAAGATCCAGGAGCTTTTTCCAGTTTAGGCATACTTCCGCTCCATTATTCTTACCAAAGTTCTAAAACCAAGCGATGCCTTTCATACGCCATCCTCATATAGTTTGTCGTAGTGATTCCTACTACCAGTCTATTTGCATGATTTAAAGCACCGTTGTATAATTCATCTCTGGCGTTTCCTTGGCTGAATAATAGCAGGTTGTTGATACTTATGACTGGTGACTGACGATTTCCCTTATGTAACGGGAAACCGGTATATAGAAGTCTATAGTTCTTTATTATGTACTTAGCGCCCCTCCAAATAGTTTATTCAGAGCAGCACAGACTACTTTCCTTTGTCTGCCGTATCAAACCATGTGCTGTATTGACTGGTCACTGAGCAGTTAAGCAGCATGGTGCTAGCATCTAACCAAATCTGTGCACTCGTTCTTACCGGTACCATATAAACATTATTCGATCCTGCTCGTATAATTCCGGTGAATACCCACTTTGTATAATACCTTATGGAACCAAGATTCCCTTTGTAAATACTTACATACTGTTCATGACTATTATTTTTCTCACTTTGGAACATTAAGAATAACATTTGAAAACTTTTTGTGAAGTTTGGAAACTATTATTTTGCCACCGGGTTGGTTTCCAAAGAAAGTTTCTTATCTGTACATCGTTAATTTGTTATACATGTAAAGCTGTCTCCTTTTGTTGTAGTATGACTACACATTTTTATATACTATGGAAAATAGCTTAGCGGTACTTTTAACATCAGAATTTACCATTTGATTGTATAATTTCCAGAAGTACAGTGTGTAGGGTTTTGATAGTCATTTGACACTATTATAATTATATTATTTTATGTTATTGTATTTTTTGGCTAACGGACGATGACGAAAAACCAACTATTGTTTAATAATCGTTTGATTGTAAATATGCCGAATTGTCCTTAGGGAAATCGTAGAATGTTATATGTATATCTGGTAGTACCTATACGATTGTTCTTATATTACTGTAGATTTAACATTCAATTCCAAAACGCTATTATGCTGTATATAATTTTGTTCGCTTATAGGATAAAATGTCGTATAAAATTTCAATATTAGGACGTTGTTAATTTGTTCTAATTTCCAGGTCGAGTCTTAAAGGGCCACGACGAATAATACAAAGTTATGAAGATTTAGACATTTTTCCAGGCTGAGTCCTGAAAGATCTAAAATGCCATAACGAACAATAGAAAGTTATGTTAATAATCGTTTTCAATTCTATAGTGTGAATGATTTTTCAAGCCGTTGGGAAGGGCCATGAAGAATGATAGAAAACCATGTTTGTTACAATAGTCTTTCCATTGCAAAAATGTGTATGTCGAATTATCTTTGAGCTACATATATGTAGAATGTTCTGTAGTACTTACGATTTTACTTTAAACTAAGCATTTAAACTGAAATTTTAAACCACAATTTTACATTATACTGTATTGTTGTGTTCGTTTATAGGATTTGCTTATTATTAACTATGCATTTAACTTGAAATTGTAATATAAATCGCTGTTTGCTGATATATTAATTTCCATATTGTTCGAATATTATGACATTTTTAGGCTAGGTTCTAAACGACCGCAGCGAATAATACAAAGTTGTTTTTATAATTTCAGTTCGACGATTGTGAATTTTTTCAAGGCCGAGTTATAAAGGGCCATTATGAAATTTGTTGTTTACACTCGTTCTCAATTTGATAGTGCGTGTGAATGACTTTCCAGGGCGAGTCCTATGGGAACAACGAAAGCTAGAAAGCTGTGGTTTCTTCAATAATCGTTTGATCGTAAAAATGTTTAGGCCAAATAATATCTTTGAGTGGTATAGCCTACAGTTAAGTAGCCTCGTCGCGAAACTATGATGCGACGTGTTCGTGTTTCTGTCTGTTAATTACCCCACATATACACACTGTAGCAGCTCATGGTTGGCAAAACCATAATACACATAATACCATAATGCATATCCAGAACAAAAAAACTTACCATATTCCGTTTATCCTTGACAATATGTACGCTTGTTTCATTTTCGCTCAGCACGTCACAAACGGCAAACGGTACGGTTTGAGTTTTTTTTCTTGTAGATATTTGTACAGAATACACGAAAATTGTACGTTTTTTGTTTTTCTATGTAAAACACTAAAAGCAAAGGACGGTAGGTACACTGACGGACCTCGCATGTCTGATAGTTAAGATAATGTAAACCCCTATTAATGATCTTCGCTTTGTTAACCAATCATCAATTGTTTATTTAAGCCCAACGCGCCACCTCCTCCTGCTCGACTGTAGCCGGACTGATTGACGTCTTGAACCTGACAAGTTTGTTTTCTCAGCAATCGGAAGTTCGAATTGTGAGCGACTATCTCACCACTTCCCTGTCGGGGGTTTCAACTGAACTTCCACGTGAATGAACCCGTACTCAATCCCCGTCAAAAATGTCCGTAATTTTACGTTATTTGTGCAGTGTGCAGTGTACGGTTATTTTAACTGTCAAGTACAACGCCAAGACGACAAATTACATTTACAGCCAAGTTTTTTTTCTTCTTAAGTCCTAGTTGCCAGTCATTTTACCGTTTTTTAAACATTTATTTTTAACAGTGCTCCTTAAGCATCGTACACGCCTCACGGGTTATCGCGGTCATCCTCATGTTCGACCGAACAGTGCTCCTTAAGCATCGTACACGCCCCACGGGTTATCGCGGTCATCCTCATGTTCGACTGAATATTTGCTGGATTTGATTTACCGTAGTCTCGGACTGCTCTCTAAACCGCGGTAGTTATTTACGTAAAGTAAAGGTTAGGTACATATAGTTTAAAACCACATTCAGATTTTGACATTCGCTCTTAATAATCCCACCAACAAATCTTAGTTTTGTTTACTGTGATTTGTGCAGACATTTTGTCGCTTTTGATCAACATCTAGTTAAACTATAATATACCAACCCTTGGCTTATACAAATGATTTACCTTTTGAAGCCATACTTATTCCCGTCGGATTGTAGAATAATAAAAATGTGAGGGGGTTGTGAAACACGGTTCATACAAACAAAATCTTCTGAATTATTTGTTCCGGCTCGGTCTGCCACCATACAACACTTCCCCCAAACGTTGTTCTCTTTTATAGAGATTCGGTTAGGTCTGTGCTTTTGTTCGTTCGTTCGTTCGTTCGTTCGCTCGCTTGTTTGTTTCTGAACAAATAATCTAAAAACTAATTGAATACACGAATATTAACACTGGATATCAAGATATTTAGGCCAATCATTAACCGTGAATGTCATGATTGAAGAGTCTCATGTGATGTTGATATTATTACAAAATATTATAAAACCAAAATACGCTTAATTAATGAACCCTCGGCTGTGCCACGAGGGAATGATTTTGTAGACAAAATTCGTTTTTTAAGTATATTTCAGTAGCCAAGTAGTGAATTACCAAGCTACTTCATGTATTTCTAGTCCTAAGCATGTACATGTACATAGACTGCACCTACCCCCTAGCTCAACAGAGTTATTTCCCTCCAAAAGTGAAATGTGTTAAAACCTCATTGGCGTTTGTACAAAAAACTAAAACATATCCGGGGAGGGGGAGTGGGACGGGGAGTGGGAGGGGGAGGGTGCTTGCCAGAATTAAAAAAAATATATGTACGTAATAAATGAGGGCAAATATACTTGACACTCTTTTGTCTCCATCATTGATTGTGTGTGTGTTTTTTATAATATATATAAAAATATAATTATATTGAAAATTGTCATTCACGTTATAGCGCAGTTATTAGCGGAAACGTCATTGTCTACGCTAACGTATACTCTTGGGGAGTTGGTGTAAATATTTTGGAGTTTTCCATCCATGAGTTAAAGAGAACGTGCCGCAATGGACATAAGTGGACGTTATTCAGTAGTCTGTGTATTGCTAATTTAAATTAGTGAAAGAAAAAAATATTTGTGCGATAAATGTGAGTTGATTACAGGGTAACATACACTGGTCAAATTATCTTAAATTGGGGCAGTAGACACATTCACATAAAACCTACGTTATCATACGTACTCGTTTTTGTGTAGTTCCGGCAATAATTTCTGGGTTACTACGCGATGCTGGTATCCATCTTATACAGTGTGCAACGCGTAGGTACGTATGATGCACCATGCTCTAGGCTGTAAAGTACGCATACACACCACTGATCTCCATAGAACTCGATAGTGCGTTTCCTATTGAAGCCAATACAGTCAGTTAAAGCCACCGATCCGCCATCTTGCAATTCCATTTAAAGTGGAAAATCCGTTATCCAGAAACAAATCGTATAGAGCAAAAATGTCACGGCCGGTCCGGATCCCGGCTGGATACGTATGTTTTGGGAGTGGTAAGATGGCGGATAAATGAGTGGCTTCAACAAAATTACCAGGAGCGCCATCCAGTGCTATAGAGATCAGTGATACACACACGTACCTGATACTCGCTTTTGTAACGTTGTTTATGTTACATGTCTTCGCTCAAGGTTTTAGAAATATTATTACAAAATTGCAACTTAAGCCTACTTGATAATGAATTACCAGTACTATCGTTGGCGGTTGCACTCGAACGCAGAAGACCGATCCCAGTGTCAGTTTCTACAAATTTCCCAAAGACGTCGTGTACGACCGTACATGTACATGTTTACGTTAGAAAGTACAGTGAAGAGTCGTGGACAAAGGAGTACGTACAATGACATCACGATTCTTGAAGAAAATCGCAAGACGATCATCTGATCTTTCCAGGTATCAGTCCCTGAATTACAAGTAAATGTCTCTAAAACGCCGGCCCGCTTGTAAGCATGCCTAG
>JAVCKS010032436.1:0-12132 GCA_032273685.1 Pteraster tesselatus | reverse complement strand
CTATAGTGATTAAATTCACTTTCGAAGAATCCTTGGTTTCAATACCAAAAAGTAATAATAATAATAATAATAATATTAATAATAATAATAATAATAATAATGTACATGTAGCCTAATGCTGTGACCTCCGAGGTCAATCTCACATAGCCCAAGTCCGAATCAGAGGTCATGCGAGAAACCATACAAAAAATCAAATCCCTGGGTCTTCGTTTGGTGGGCGGCAATCAAAACATCAAACTGTCAGTCCAGGATCACTTGCAGTTATTGATGCTTGATTACTTTGTTAAAGAGGAAGTGGTGACAGAAGTGGGCGTTATTCGCTAGTTTATGTTTAGATAATGTCAGTAAAATATGAGTTTTGTGTGTAATTTCTCGTGCCACTGGTCAACAAATCATGAATGAGGGCAGGCTACAAATCCAGACAAAAGCTTTCGACATTATACGGATCCCCTGTGTGTGCATAATTCTGGCACATTATAACAGTAAATAGTCGTTGGACACAGGAGTACGTACTTAGACGTTACGATTCTTTGGAGGAGCCGACGGCTCTTTTTATTATTTTGCCTGGCGCTGGTAAGAAAACAACCCTACAAAGTATTTTTTTCTCGAACAACTACGCATGCTAAAACCAGACACCAATTTTGTATACGTTTAAATAGGTAGGTCCTACGATATTAGACCATTTTCAGAAAAACATTTTTGAGCACGGCACATCCTCTTTAAACAATCCTTGTTAAATAATCTTGTAAAATACTTACACAATCCCATCCAGATTACATTATTATTGAGTCACCTATTATTGGCCTTACTCAGGACATTTGCATATCAGCCTCACATCATAATAGGTTTGTACTAGTCAGCAATAATACCACTACCAATTCCGATGACTATTTCTTAAGGTGACACCCAAATTACCCGGGGTAGCAATTTGTTTCCAAGATATTGCATTTGGCCTCCAAAACCCTTAAATTAACGTTGCAGTTCGCAAACCTACAGTATGCAAAACTGGGTGTGGCCCGCAATATTTGAAGTTCTATATCCTGGGGGGTGAATCCATCTGTTTTTCAAATTTTGCGAGTTAGGGGGGGGGGGTATTGTTTCAAAGAAGGCTCTTATAAACAGCTAATCCTCCAATGGGATTGCAGCCTCGAAAATGCACTTGCATCTGGTCCTTCGTGGACACCGAGTCTGATCGCCTGCTTCCCACCATTAACACTAACGGATAGCTACATGTACATGTACATGTACATCCCATGTATGTCTGCAAATTAAAGAAAGTACCTTAATTTGGGCCTTTTTCTTAACCGGTACCCTGCTCCACAATGGGGAGCGTGGTTCTGCTATATACATGTGTACTGTCCGCATTAGGGAGTCTATTATTTTTAATGAAAATGCAGACGGTGTGTACATGTACACTGTAGTTGTGTAAGAGAGTGACAACACTGAAACAACACTGAATACACGTGTACATGTAGACCTGTACACATACAGTGTACATGTACTCAGAAATGCAATGTAAAGCTTTATCTCAGGTAAAACATTTGAAATTCAGGGTGCGGCATGTACCGCAAAAGATAATGAATAGTGACATTCATGTAGATGTGCAAGTAGTACATGTATGTACAACCACCAAGATTAAATGTTGTTACAGTAACATACATGTACTGTACTACAGGTACATGTGTACCGGTTTATACTATATGATGTCTTCACCTTTCTCTTAAATTAGCAATCATTTTCATTTGTAACTCCTTCATTGGTCTATATGTACATGGGGTACTGTATTTTCAATTCACTTTCTATTCCTCGTTGTAATTCAAATGCCAATATGCGTATGTTTACTACTACATGTAGATCTTCTCATAAATGGAACAACTTACCTCAAAATATTTGCATTAATTTCCAAACCATGTCACTCAACCAGATTAACATTAGTGCCCTGATGAACCATGCTCAATAATATTGGTAATTTATGTACATGTACACTGTAGTTGATATTAGTTTGTCAGTCTATACTCGGCACCAATAAAAACTTAACACTTAATTGTTATTACATGTTTGCACAAAGTGCTAAGCTTTCATTTATGCCGAGTATATTTTGCCAAAGCTTGTGATTATCTTGTTTATTATTACATTATATTTACTGTACACTACATGTACATGTACATGCATATACATGTAGATATTGTAAATCTACATTGACTTTTGTTTATTGTATTTAATATTAAAGGCCTAGTCCACCCAACTTCAATAATAATGAAGCAGAATTCTCTATGTTTATGAAGATTAAATCCGTTTTTATTGTATTTTTCGGGGTTGGGGCTGCCGAGTTACGCCGATTACAAAGCGCGACAAAAGAGCCCTGGAACATGCCACTGTGGAAGCGCCGTCTATATGCCGTCGTGACGTCACAACAGGGGACGGCCGCGCGGTGCGTGTTTACATTAACGTGTTTGAGGATAGCCTATTCAAGCCATCCCCTGGTGTGACGTCACTCGCTGGGTAGTGGACAGTTTTGACAAGAAAGGCCCAAACTTTGAACCGGGCTTGTGACAGAATGCGTAGGCCGATTTAAACAAGGGTTGGTTTAACCGGAAAAGAAATCTTTGCCCGCCATGTTCATAAATGAGATATCTGTTTTCCCGCAAATCAGTGTCCCGGGCCTTTAGGTTGTTGTGTACTTATTGTATTTAGTTGATTTTATTTTGCACAATCTAATCACCTCAGGCTTGCATTTATAAATCTTGTTTAATATTACACTATACATGTATTCTGTCTATTTACTGTACACTATATGAATTAGTACACAATACCGGTATTGATATTGTTTTATCCGATTGTTTACTTTCTCATCAAAGCCACCTTAGAAAGCAGTGCTACATGTACATACATGTACATGTAACATGTACTCACTGAATGGTGCTACATGTACCTTGAAGGAAGAAAGCGTAAATAAATAATATTTACCGGGTAGTTTGCCTTTACAAAATACATGTATCACTGCATACAAAAATACTTGACATCAATGCAGGCATTTACTATACACAAAGCAAGTACTGCGGTAGCACTGTTAATTATTATGACTACAAATTAAAGCATGCATACGGAAACAAAACATACCCTTAGTTATACAACATGCTACATGTACAGTATCTGAACAATTATGTACATGTACATGTAGTATATATGGATACTAACCATCTAAAGCAAATTTATATTTATAAGTAAACAAATTATATATAGAACTAAAAATTCATTATTAAATTATCAAAAGAGATGACAATTTATTTCTAAATACTGATAAGTCCTACCTGGTCTGGTAAATTAACGAGAACCCTTACTAGAATGTTCCAAGATAAGGCAGTAAATTCAACCCATCTTCAGTAACCACACCCAGTTTCACTGCGTTGGATCATTATTCGCCATACATGTATGGTACATGTACTGTAGTTCCAATAATGTACAAAACTGCTTATGCACTGTACATGAGGAGTATGCCGACTACAAATAATAGCAATCTAAGCATATGTTTGAGTGCACACCCACAGTACTGCCTGCTCTCATTGCGGCTCCTGCATGACGTCATTCACCCATGTTGTGATTCGTCTGCTGCATCACCTTGTAGCCTTTTTTGCTTAAAATATTACTCATCAGCAATTGATCACAGAGCTTATGGTGTAATACATGTATGTATGATGTACTGTACATACCGGTACATGTACAACGTACATGTACTAGTACACTGAGGAAGGCTTCATTTCAGAAAATGAGTACACAGAGTTTTAGTTTTTTTAATGTAACACTGGTACACGTTTATGATTTTAATTTTAATGCAGATTATTGGTTTTTTGGAGGTTGTTTTTAATGTAAATTTACACGTATCTTTACATTACATTACGTATGTGGGCAACATTTGAAAAAAAGGAAATCGGTAGATTTTTCCACAAATTTATCACTGAGAAATATTTTATTATAATCAAACAAATTTACATTACATGTACCAGTATCCATCCCTGATACAATGTACATGTACATGTACATCTACATGTATACATGTACCACAAAATGCATTTAAAATATCTATTACATGTATACAGTCAATTAATTTGTCAGTGGTCATTCTATCTCTTTAAATGAATTCACTATTTTAGAGTTTATAAACTGACACAATATAATTGTTATACACATTTGTTTTAATGCCAGAATTAACTGGACGTACCGCACATGTACACGTACATCGTTCTAAACACCGATATTATGCACTTTTGCACAGCTTTGTTGACCTTTTCATTATTTGCAAGTCATTTCCGATTCATTCCGAATTGATTTTGTAATCAGATGATTCCTGCCAAGTCTAAACAATGCTGTATATAATCTCAGAAGACATTTGAACAAAACTATGCCACATGTACAGTACATGTAGGTTTGTACATTGTACGTACATGTACATGTACATACATGTACACGTATGTTGGGACACTTAATTTAATTAGCCTGTTATTTATTACAGTGTATGACTACAGTTTCATGCACATGCACTTGTTCTTTGTATAAAACTAGATTGTTTGCAAAATCAGTTTATTTTGCGCTATAATGACAACAGATTCCTGATGTTGCGTGTGAGGGGAGGTCATCTTCAGCAATAAACATTTTTGGCAAACTTGGCAATGTTGTTTTCACAACATCTTACATCACATGGCCGGCGCAGATTAACTGCTGGCGATTAATACTGGTCCTGCTTAAATGGACATGTTAAGTATAGAAATAACAAGCACTATAGAGCCCGAACACATTGCACTGACTCAAACAGACTTCCAACATGGACATTGTGAACCACATAGATGTACATAAGGCAGATGCCAAAATATTCCAGAATGTTCTACTATATATGTACATTGTACAACTGCTGATGTCAGTTTAGTGAGGCTAATGAAAAATTCCAAGAAATTCTGTCGCAAAACTCGCGATGCTGATTGCAAGAACTTTAATAACACACGGCAAAACATACATGTTCGGCCTAACAAGACTTTTAAAAAAATGATCATAAAATTTAAGGTACATGTACATGTATGTAAGATTGAGTGATATACACATGTACTGTACATGTTAAAGCTAAAGTACAATCTACGAAATACCAAACACTGATCTTGAGCAAATTCAGAAACTTCAAATTTCTTGTGGTCACCTGACGGGCCATGAGCCCGGCGGTTTACCACCAGAGGTCGGAATTCTGGAGATTGCAGGAGCCTAAAAACGTGCAAGAACACGATTTTGGGAAAGCTAAAAAGTGTGTGAACTACGCACTTCGCGTGGCCCTGTGTTGTCTTTTTATTTTTAGCATGATTTTCTACATAAAGATTTTTGCCATTGTAACTGCTCACATAATGCCAAGTGAAATTCAGAAATTGTTCTGGAAAGTTTTGTCGGGAATCCACTAGGTCACTCGGAATGTACCGTAATACACGTACACTATACATGTACAGTACCTACAATATACATCTCTTCCCTCACATCTTCCCTACACAGAGCCTTTCAATAGTGTAGAAGCTAAATATCATTATTCTGTGGATGAAATAAGAATTTTTCTGAGTGGTGCCATTATAATACACAGCAGAAAAACGCACTTCTCAACTAGAACCAAACCCACTAGTCCGTTTTTTTTTACCGAAATACGCATGCTACTCATATCGTCGAACTTTTTACCATAGATACATGTACACTGTACGCTGTAACCATCGGCTTTCCAATGCATCTCACCAAAATAATACTCTGGCAACATTACAGTATTATAATCTATGAACAATTGTTTTACCAGAATCTCTGCTCTGTTAACTGAAAACTCTCTTGGCTGAAATAACTGTGCAATTGGTGTTTTTCAATCCAATGTAATGTGGGTTAGAATGTAATTCGATTCAGATAAACAAAGTACATACATGTACTAATCCCTTCTGGATGGTGCAATACATGACCACTTCTTGATCCTTTTAAAAGGCTACTGTCTGCCATTTTTCTTATTTCATGATAATGTTGAAGCCATTTTGGTGCTGGTAAATTAACTACAGTACGTAATACATGTACATGTATCATAATCATTCCTGTGCATGTACATGTACATGTACATGTAAACTTAAGTTGTTTAGCAGAAACCACTGCACATTTCACTTGCTTGCATTATCTCTGCATGTCAGGTTGCCACACTGATGGGCTAGCCTACACTGTCTGGCTTTACAAATCTCGTACTACAGTGTGCAGTACATGTACATACTATGTACAGTGTAGATGTTTATGTATGATACACACGGTACTGACAAAGTATTTAGTTGGTATGTGCTCAGATTTTTCTATTAATCGTCAGTACACGCAGCTTTTCTATTGAACTTTGTGAATGTTTGGTGTTTGGCTGGGGGTTTGGTCATGCGAGGCTAACCTACGGCAGGGTCCGACGGCTGGTCAAGCTCTCAAAATTGGTTACGGCGGCCAGAGGATGCTACATGTATTAAATATGCACTATTCAAATATACAAATCAAGATAAATATGAACGGATATCCTACAAAGATTCCAGCAGATATATACAGTGTCATTAGGGGCAACGACAGCATGTTGAAAGATACATGTTTAGATCGTGGGAGTGAGGGAACACTGTGGGTGTGAACATTAGTTCTTTAGACGGTCGCGCTCATCTTAGCGATACGTGCCCTGATTATACGCTTCCTCTCGTGGTAAGTGGAATGTTTTACGAGTGCGACATCTGCTCGAGGATCTTTGAACCCACAGGATTTTAATAGTCATATTAAATAGTCATAAAACCCCTAATCCCAAAATTGCCCCATCTCAAGATTGTTGGAATCGAAGCCAGGCTATTTCAACAACTTGAGAAAATATCAAAACGTTATCTGCAAATGGGTCACAATAACAAAACACATGTACATGTACGTGTGTTGTACTTACATTTTGTTTTTTTCCCATTATTATGAAGCAAGAAATCAAACAGTCAATATGAATTTTGTTCACGCCCGAGTTGGCTAGTTACTGTAGACCATTTTTACGTCTCATGAACAAATGAAGGTTTACTTAGTTTGCAAGAAAATCAAACCGGTTTAGCTAGTTCACTTCACCGAACCGGTATTACCAGAAACCGGCCTAACCTTGGCATCCGCTTGTGGTGCCAACGAAATATTTAAGTTTGAATTAACGACTGATGCTGTAAGACTGGTATGCGGAAATATCCTTTATGCGTATGATAATTGGACATCCATCTCAACTCGTGATTTTGACCCGTCCCTTGCCAATCCTTATTCGGAGATATTCCGCAAATCTGGCGCAGATCCATTAGTACCCCCCGTGATCGTAGGGTTTGCCGTACCCGCCCCAATCACGATACTGCGGGAGGGGTGACTGAAGTTTATGTGCATGTACATGAACACTTGGTGTATTTTAAAGGGTGTTAATGACAGAAATACATGTACATGCACATTCCTAAAGTGAAAACCTATTTGCCTGCCGAATCTGGAAACATTCGGGAAAAGTTTACCCATGAATCCGCAAGCGGTATCGGTAAGCTACAATGTATGCTCTATAAAGCACTCTGTGAATATGACTTCAGCTTTAATCTCGCTGTAATCTGGCGGTGTGCAGAAATAATTAGCAAAATTTTCACTGGACACGCTCACATTGCCCCGACACTTGTGCTTCTCCCTTTCCATGTGCTTCTTCACATCACAAAGTCCGCTGAGAGAGACGTTGAAGTCAGCATGATAGACTATACAAAAGGCACAGTGGTCTCCAAGCTAAAACCAACTATTACTTATTAGTGGTTACTTTTTGGAGTATTCAACTCAAAATTTCTGCAACACACGTTTACTTTGCGACATTTTGGTTGTTTAGGGACAAACGTTATGGAAACCAGGCTGATGGAAACATGTTTGCATGTGTAAAAACATACATGTAACATGCACTTTGTCTTTCTTCAGATAGGTCAAAACCAAATACTAGTGACCGTCATTGGAGTTTGTTAATTCACGCATAATGGTGGGCGCCAACGAAGTCATTCACACTCCCGAGTCATTTTGCTCGAGCGTGCCATGGCTAGTCTTGGTTCCAAGGACCTCGCAAATTCCAACAGAGGGTAATTCGTCTTCTATTTTGGATTGGTCCCCAGCGAAACTTTTCATGACACTGCCGCTGGAAATGTTCCAATCAGACAATGACCCGCACATGTCCTAGAAACTTTCCATTATTCAAGTACTGCCGCGCACAGCAGATTGACAGCTACACAGCACCCTCAGCCTTGCGCGATCACGCATGCTTACACGCAAATACACTAGCATTACATTTTGCGTTTTAACCTCTGTTCCAGCCGTTTTTAAAGAGGATGTACCGTGCTGAAAAATGTTTTTCTGAAAATGGTCTAATATCGTAGGACGTACCTATTTAAACATATACAAATTTTGTGTCTGGTTTTAGCATGCGTAGTTGTTTGGGAAAAATACTACTTTGTAGAGTTGTTTTCTTCCCAGCGCCAGGCAAAATAATAAAAAGAGCAGTCGGCTCCTCCAAAGAATCGTGACATCTAAGTACGTAGTCCTATGTCCAACGACTATTTACTGTTTATGCTCCATTATAAACACGTGGAGTTATAATGTGCCAGAATTATGCACACACAGGGGATACGTATAATGATGAAAGCTTTTGTCTGGATTTATAGCCTGCCCTCATTCATGATATTTTGACCAGTGGCACGAGAAATTACACACCAAACTCATATTTTACTGACATAAAATTACAAAAAAATCAATAATTTAACTCAAAATGGAATACATGTATCTAAATATAAACTACCGAATAACGCCCACTTCTGTCACCACGGCACTTCCTTTTTAAGTAATATTATAAAAAAATAGAAATTTCAGGAATAAAATTCGTAATTTCGGGAATAAAATTCCTAAGTTGTAATCAACATAAAAAAATCATAATTATGCAAAATTTGTAATGGTTGGCAGTGCTGTGTGGCCCGCACAGCCAGCGCGCGCAATGCCTATTGTTCATGATAAAATGATAAACATCTGATAACCCGGTTCGGTATTTTAACTAGTATCTAACCGGTTTGCAAATTTGTAAACCGTCACAACTTACTGGATGCCTTTCCGGATGAACCGGTAAGTACACGGCTAGACTTTGATCCAGTAGCCAAAGACAGGTTTCTTTTTTCTAGATGTAATATTGTTTCATCATTTTTTCTAGATGTTATCGTTTGCTTTGAACATCGCTACCGACAGCAAACACAGATTTCTGTTTCCTATATTTTTAACTTGCGATGTTTTCATTTCAAGAGATAAAATTGCTTCTTTGTTTCTGCCAGTTCTCTTGACACATCAATGGAGCAAATTTTTCTTTGCTTTGATTCTTGAGTTTTCCTTCAATTCCTCTAGCTTTATAGCATAGTTTATTTGCTTTTCATTTCACTCCCTGATTTTGAAACAACTTGAGTCTGTTTCACTCTGAATTTTCTGTGTGTCAACAGTTCACGTGCTGTTCGTTTCAGAGCTTGAGGGTCTGGCTGTTTGTCCCAGGGTTTAGGGTAAAACTGTTTGTTTAGGGCTTAAGGGAACCCACGGGTGTTTGACAATTTTAAATAAAACTGAATTTTTCAGTTAAGTACTGACGGGCCTTGCAATCTTTTTCTGACAATTCTTTTCTTTTTAGGCGGCATCGTCTTTCAATACCTGTGTCAAAAAGAAAACCAAATAAGTATTTAGGCCTGATAGTTCTGACCAAGAATGTGCCAGAATACAAACAAAGCCAAATACAATTCATTAATAAGTTAAAGAATCAGCTGGTAAATCTATTCCGTCCATTTCTATGTGCTTTGTTTGGTGTAGGCAAAATGAAAATAAGAAATAATTCTCATGGTTTCATTTTTTTTTTCATTATGCTTAAATTGGCAGTTTAATAATTCGGGGCTAGGTCTAAAATATAATTTCAAAATAAATAATAAAAAAATACAATCTAAAACACAAATTTTAATGGAATTGCAATTTTTTTTATTAAACTGCCAAGTGCTAATTTTTGAATGAAACTGCAAACATTTTTAATGTAAAATACATCAATACAAAACCCGGAACATTGGTAATTTAATAACAAAAATGACACTTTTACTATTCTACCTTATCCGTACGAGGCTAAAGAGCTTCACTTGCACTACATGTACATGTAAGTGTGTATGCAACTAGACTTTCAACTGCAAGTGTACCATTATATTAAGATACAAAAATAGCGAGGCTACGAAGGTACATTTTAACAAAGTTTTTTTTTCCATCATTAAAAAACAGATTAGGCCTAGCTCGAGTAGAAAACTTCTTCCTCTAGTGATTCCTAAAATAATAGATTTTTCTAAGTCTAATTAACATACATTTTGGAAAATAAATGAAGGGAAACTGGCAGTTAACACCTTAATTTTTTCAAAATGTACATTTTATATATTGCATTTTTAAATCGAGCCAAACTAATTACCTTCTGGTTGAAAAATGCTGACTTTGACAGCTCAATTTTCAGAGAAACAAATGTCAACATTTCCAGTATCGTGCAAACAAAATTTGAAAACGAGATTGAAGCTGGACCCTTCAATTCAGCTACAAACGTGATCGTATAAAACAATAACTTAGAGATATCATAGCATTGAAAGCAGACTGGTTTGCAAATAGACATGAGAAACTGGATTCACACGATCAGTCTGAAGATTATGGTCAGCATTCGGGCTGATTGTCACACACCTAATTTCACCCCGGGATATTTCACAGTCATAGCTCGCTGCGTTATAAACTGTCCATACCATGCCTTGAATAATGAATTTTTTAGGGCCTACTTCTATGCCCTAAACCTAACTCTAACCCTCACCCACCCCATCCCTAATCCCTTCTCATTAAGATCTGTGTTATGTGCGACGCATGCGGAAAACATAACGATGGTCATAACTTAGCCACCTTTCTAAAAACACCCTCGAACTTTAATTCCCAGCCTTCACATCATCATCATGTGTACACAATTGAATTTGTAGTTCGGAGTAACTGGCATGTAGTTCTACCAGACTACTAAGTACTAGTAAAATTGTGAGTGGACAGGTAGGTAACATTCTTGATTTTATCCCCCCTGGGCCTAGGGCCTACATGTATTTACGATAAAATGACTTTATCTTTAATTTCAATCATCACAATTCTTTCTTGATTGGAAACGTGTTAAATATTTAACCAGTTGGGGTTTAGGCCACTTCTGGGTACCAGGATCTTTTTAGAAAAGGGACGTGGTGGCGGGGTATTCTATAGTTACTCCAAAATTATAGGAATAGGAATACCGAAATAGGGTGTCACTAGTCTAGGCATACTCATATGTCTAGTGCATCACTGGCTCCAGTGAAATAGTGCCCACCTTCACGGTTATGTTGGTTTGAACCGCCCCTTTTTACAGTGGGTCATTTTTTATCATGATTACATTTTGATAACTTGCCTACCTTTACAGCTCTAGATGTTTGTGCTCAAAAGTAACCCATACGCTGCCATCTTTAAAATGAGCATCGAGTTGGTGTTAGACTAGACTCGACTGTACGTACGTACGTACGTAAACGTAGACTGTAGCAATGAAATAGACATACGTAGCATTACTACGTAATATATTAAATACAGTGTATTATTTTCTTTATTACGTGATAGGCCTTACATTTTCAACGGAGGGCGCTATCTTGTTTGCTACACCTGTAATTTGGTTTTGAGTGATTTTGATTTATCTTTTGAGTTGAATTTGTCTAAAAATGAACATGAGCATTACATATTTTTACACAATGTCAATGAAAATATTATAATGTCAGGAGAATATTTTACGGACATAAAGAAGCCAGGAAAAAGTGAATCGCCAGACACATCGGGATATACACTCCCAGGTGAAAATTCCAGTAAACAGAAGATTTAACAGGAAAAAAAAATACAGAATCATTCTGTAAATTGTTGTAACTGAACAATTTCTGCAATTTAACAGAACAGATTTCCGAAAAAAAGAGAAGAATCCTTTTTTACAGGAAATTGCTATGCTTACATACCCCATGTACCAATTTTCTGTAATTTCACAGAGTGCTTCGTGAAATA